>PVKM010014338.1:0-20189 GCA_004027735.1 Carollia perspicillata
AAAAAGGCCTAAACGGAAGAAGAGATTAAAGCCCCAGAGCCAGTACTTTCAAGCGACTAAGAGATAGCTAGCCTATCAGATGCACAGTTCAAAGCACTGGTGATCAGGATGCTCACAGAACTGGTTGTTTTTGGTCACAAATTAGATGAACAAATGAAGGCTACACTAAGTGAAATGAAGGGAAATGCACAGGGAACCAATAGTGATGGGAAGAAAACTGGGACTCAAATCAATGAAGTGGACCAGAAGGAAGAAACAAACATCCCATCAGAAAAGAATGAAGACACAATAATTCAAAAAAATGAGGAGAGGCTTAGGAATATCCAGGACATCTTTAAACATTCCAACATCTGAATTATAGGGGTACCAGAAGGGGAAGAGGAAGAGCAACAAGTGGAAAAGTTATTTGACAAATAATGAAGGAGAACTTCCCCAGTCTGGCAAAGGAAATAGACTTCCAGGAAGTCAAGGAAGCTCAGAGAGTCCCAAAGAAGTTGGACCCTAGGAGGAACACACCAAGGCACATCATAATTACATTAGCCAAGATTAAAATGAAGGAGAGAATTCTAGAAGCAGCAAGAGATAAGGGGACAGTAACCTACAAAGGAGTTCCCATCAGACTGCCAGCTGATTTCTCAAAAGAGACCTTACAGGCAAGAAGGGGCTGGAAAGAAGTATTCCAAGTCATGAAAGGCAAGGACTTACATCCAAGACTGCTCTATCCAGCAAAGCTTTCAGATAAGGGCAGACAAAGTGCTTCTCATATAAGGTCAAGTTCAAGGAGTTCATCTTCACCAAGCCCTCATTATATGAAATGTTAAAGGGACTTATCTAAGAAAAAGAAGATGAAAAATATGAACGGTGAAAGGACAGCAAACTCTCAGTTATTAACAACCACACCTAAAACAAAAGCAAACTAAGCAGACAGCTAGATCAGGAGTGGAGCCACAGAAGAGTTCACATGGAAGGTTAGCAACAGGGGAAGGGGAGGAGGGGAGAGGGGGAGAAGGTACAGAGAATAAGTAGCATAGATGGTGGGGAGAAAATAGACAGGGAGAGGGCAAGAGTGGTGTGGGAAATGTACAAACTAAAGAACTATGACACATGGACATGAACTAAAGGGGGGAATGTGGGTGGGAGGGGGTGTGCAGGGTGGAGGGGAGTGAAGGGGAAGTGGGACAACTGTAACAGCGTAATCAATAAAATATATTTTTTTAAAAAGAGAGAGGCAATGGATTGATGTTTCTCTCTCACATCGGTGTTTCTCTCCCTCTCTTTCTCCTTCCCTTCCCCTCTCTCTAAAAATAAATAATACCTTTTTTAAAAAGTCTTATTTTTAAATATTTTTATTTTTTAATTATCATTGATGTACAATATTATACTAGTTGCAGATTCACAACCCAGTGATTAGACATTTATATAACTTGTGAAGTGATCACTCCAGGAAAACTAGTGCCCACTGGACACTAGACACAGTTATTACAATATTATTAACTGTATTCCATATGCTGTACTTCACATCCCCTTGACCATTTGTACTTCTTAATCCCTTTACCTCTTTCACACAGACTCCCCTCCCATCTGGCAGTCACCAAAATGTTCTTTGTTTCTCATCTGCTTGTTCATTTATTTTGTTTTTTAGATTCCACATATAACTGAAATCTAAAGAATGTCTTTTAAATACTATTTTAGTGTTTAAACTTCCACAGCTTCCACAGCTCTGGTAATATACTTTCCCTAAAACAAAGTCTCCCTAAAAATGATACTTCAGTGCTTCTTAGCTTAGAATTCAGACCAAGATCTGACTCAACTCACTTTTCCATCCTATTTCTTCTACTTTTCATTCACCCTGCAATTCATCCAAATTGAACTACTTCTCTTCTTTGTTTATGCCTCGAACTTCCCATTTTCAAGCCTTAGATCATGTTTTACCCTCTGCCAAGAATGCACTTTCCTGCCCATTGGTTGCCACTTCTCTAATACCTGTTCTTCAAGACCCATCTCAGATCTCAATTTCTCCCACAACCCTTCTTGATACAACCATATCTTATCTGGTCAGTTAGGACAGTCCTTTATCTGATTGGGAAAATTATATGCTGATTATCCATATTCTCACTGCTTATAAGACTTAATTCCCTGAGAAGCGTTCATTCTATACACCCCTTTCAGGACCTTGTTCACTTGGTGGAAAATAGCAACAGAAATTCTTTTCTCCCCTAATAAGGTGTTCCTTCTAATTCTTGCTCTAAGACTCTTGACCACTTTCTTTCCAATTCTTTATTGTTCTTTTGTCCCTTTGCCTCCCATTTCTCAACTTCTTATGAAATTACTGGCATTCTTCAGTGAACACCAGCCAGAGCTCTATTCCTTCCATAAAGAAAACCAAAACAACAGGGCTATGTGTATTATATTTATATCTTGGATGATATGTGTTTGCTACTGGTATTTAGAAGTTGTTGCTTTACAGTCAATTGGTAGTTAGTTCTACATAGTCTACTTTCTTTTCTTAATTGAATTTAAAGTAACAGGTGTTTCTAGATTCAGAGACATTGTAGGATATTATTGAATTTTCTGAACGCTGGTGTCCAGATAGTATTTTACATATACTACCAATGATTTAATAATGTATTTCTATCATAAGAAAATTTATGATTAAAACAAAATAAATCATCTTCAATAAAGGTATATGATCTAGTGAAAAAAATAATCATAACATCTAGAACAGTGATCTAAACCTGGTGTCCGTGGATTCACAGGAAGTACAGGAATGAACTTCAGAAAGTCCATGAACTCTGAAATTAAATGCAAAGTGTTGTGTTTATATGAGTTTTCTTTTCCTTTAGGTTTAATCAGATTTTCACAATGCTCTGTTATCTACAAAAAAAGCGGTTGATAGAGACTGCCTACCAGTGAAATCAGAATCAAAATTCTTAAGAACATTTTATGTACTTAATATCAATAAAATTAATATTTTTAAAAAAGTATTTACATGAACCTACGAAAATTAAAATTATAGGCACTTTGTCATTGTAAGATCAGTGTTCATATTTTTAACAGATCTTTTTTCCTAGGGAATATCTGAAACACAGGGGAAAAGAAAAACAGGAGATGATTAAGAACTTGAAGAATATCAACAGTGGCAACCTGTGTCCTGTTTTAAAGCGCACTATCCCATTAGGAGTTGCTTATCACCACAGTGGTTTAACGAGTGATGAAAGGAAGCTGGTGGAGGAGGCCTATTCCACCGGAGTTCTCTGTCTTTTAACCTGCACATCCACCCTAGCAGCAGGTGTTAACCTACCAGCTCGAAGGTGAGATAAAAGTAGCTGTTGTCCAGGCTCAAAACTTTTCAGTTAGTCTCTGCCAGGGGTTCTGTGTTGTTTTATTCTTTCTTGGTAGTGGGTGAGAATTTTTTTTTTTTCAGTTTTTGCTGAGTTGAACATTTCATTTATTCCCTTTAATATGTTAATGAAAGATAGTATTAGTAGCTTTCCTGGTATTAAAATTCCTTCTTTCTTTTGTGCTTTCCCTATCTGGTTTTGATGTCAAGGTTTCAAACAATTGGAAAGCTTTCCACCATTTTTTATCATCTGAAAGAGTTTATTTACCATAGAGATTTCTGCTTCAGTAGAAACAATTGGAAAGCTTTCCACCATTTTTTATCATCTGAAAGAGTTTATTTACCATAGAGATTTCCTTGAAATCTTAGAGAATTCATCCATAAAGACTTTTGAATACAATATTTTTTTAGAGTAGATCCTTGATTACCTTTTCAGTTATTACCAAAGCTGTGTCCTGCATATTTGATTTCTGTTCTTTGTAATTTGTGACTTTAAAATTTGTGATGTTTTTTAAAATAAATGGTCCATTTTTACAAATCATTCATGAGTGTTAAAAAGTATGTATTTTCTGTTGCGTGTGCAGTTTTCTATATCTCAGTGAGATCACAGTTATTAATCGTGTTGTCAGCTCCTCTATTTTTTTACTATTTGTAATTCTTTAATCTGTAAATTTCAGAGAAGTGTGTTAGTCTCCCACTTTAATTATGGAATTGCCTATTTCTCCTTTTTGCATTTCTAAAAATGTTTGCTTTGTATTTTAAAATTATTTAGGTGTAAAAAGGTTTACTCCAAATATGTTACTGCTGAATTGTACCTTCTATCAATGTAATAGGTCCTTGGTTTTCTAACTTAGTGATTTTACTCTAAATACTAGAACTATATATTTCTTGCCAAGTATATCCTTTTCCATTCTTTTATTTTCAATCTCTGTTACTGATTTAGTTTTTGAAAAACAAAGGAAGTAATATATTCTATTTATGTTATTCCAACTGTTAAAATTTTAGCAGTTGTAATCAAGCATGTTCTTCTATCATTATAGAATTAATAATTATATCCGTTGTGGAACTCGTGTCTTACCATTTGTATATCCTCTTACAATACTCTGCCTCATGCATGTATTTTACAATTAACTAAAATTTTAATTTCAGATTTTTTGTTTTATTTCATTTTATAATCAGTGACTATTTAAACTTACCTATGTATTATACTTGTTTGTTTGTTTGATTCTTTTTGATTATCATTCCCTCTTGTATCCCACATCTTCCTTCTGTGATTCATTTTTTCTTTTGCCTCCTTGAGTAATTACTGTTTAAGTGCTGTGCCTCCGAATAGCTGTCTTTGCTTAAGTGCTGAGTCTTTGCATAGCTGAAGATGTCTTTATTTTAGCCTCATACTTTAACACCTTGCTAGAATTTCAGGTTCCATATTTTTTCCATGGAAATTTTGGTGCATTATTTCTAGTCTTTCAGAGCCAGCGTTGTTCATTTTTATTTTTGTGTAGGTCTGCTGTTTTTCCCATTCCAGAAGCTTTTAGACATTTCAATTTAACTTTAAAATTTCATCATACTGCATACTGTATAATAATAATTGCAGCTATTACACTCCCTCTCCTATGTCATAATAGCTTTATATATATTGACTTAATTGATGCTCATGACAACTCTATGAGAAAGGTCCTATTTTATAATATTAGCCACATTTTATAGAAGGAAAAACTAAGGTGCTGAACAATTAATTAAATAATTTACCTAACTTCATGCCCAACAACAACAACAAAAAAACAAGTTTCAAAGCCATTGTTTGAACCCAGGAAACTAATTCTACAGTCCTTTTTTAGCTACTTTTCATTTATAGAGTTTAGCACTTGGGTATATGCTTTCAATTCCAAGTTTTATGCCTTTCATCATCTAACAGTAATTTTTTGATTATGTTAACATTTGTTTCCCTTCATTATCTCTGTTCTCTGCCTTTGTAACTTCATTTTGACGGGGTTGGAACTTTGTAGATTGAGCTTTTCAATCTCTTCCCATCTTATTTTCCAATCTATTTGAGCAATGTAATATCTTTAACTTTACCTTCTATGAGACCTGTCCAGAAAGTATCCAGCCACTTGCTATGAAAAATAGAGATGTTTACTAAAGAAGATACAATAAACATTGTACCTAGGGCAATGACACCTCAGTCCCCTTCAAAGTAGGCACCTTGGGACCTCAGCCCAGTTCTCCCAGTCACCATCAGTTGCCCTATCATTTTTCCTGAATCTCATTGATGGTCTGAAATTTCTTCCCTTTCATTTTCTTTTTAATTTTACTTATTTATTTTTACAGAAAGGAAGGAAGAGAGGTGGGGAAACATCAATGTGTGGTTGCCTCTTGCATGCCCCCATACTGGGGACCTGGCCTGCAAACCAGGCATGTTCCCTGACTGGGAGTCAAACCGATGACCGTTTGGTTTGCAGGCCGGCACTCAATCCACTGAGCCACACCAGCCAGGGAAAATCTCTTCCCTTTCAAAGGTGATGTTAGTTTTGGGAAAAGCCAGAAGTTGCAGGGTACCAAATCTGAGCTGTAGGGGGGCTGAGTCACCTGGGTGATTTGATGTCTCACCGAAAACCTCTGTATGAGACGTGATGCACATGCCAGCATGTTGTCATGTCACCAGTTGCCCAGAGCTCAGCCTTCTGAATCATTTGAAAGTTTTTACAGAGGAATGTTAAAGCCTTACACAAAAGTTGATGCAAATTTATTGCTCTACTCACTCAGTCATTTGAATGTGACTGCCACACAGTACATATGATCACTCAATGGTTTGTACCACCCCCACTGACTAGTACAGTTAAGTAGTCATTATTCACATGTGTGCATTCCAGTCCACTCTCCTTGGGTTCCAGGTTACATCAGTGTTGTACAAAACATTATTACATTATCAGTCATTGGACTTTTTCCGAGCAGACCTCATGTATAACAAGATTAGTTTTTAATTGTATCCTATTAGCTATGTTCATTCCATTATTCTGTTCTTCTATTGAGTTTTTAAAATGATTTTAAAATTTTTCTTGACTTCCAAGAGCTATCTTCTTTTATTGCTCTTTTTAAATTAAAAAAAAAAATTTAATACAATACCCTCTAGGGTTTTCTGTGGATGTTTATTAGAATTTTTCTTTTCTGTTCCCTGTATTACCTGCTTCCATCATACATCTGTTCTTTATATTCTTGTGGGGTTTTTTTGTTATGTCATTAGTTTACTTCAAATGTTTGGAAATCTTTGTTGTCTACTAAGGTTTGTAAATAAAGGAGTTGGTTGATTAGTACAGGTAAATATCATATTTTTTCTCTCACCTTTGAATAGGAAAGCTGATTACAGACTTCTTCTCTATACATGAACAGGATGAAATCACCCTGTTTGTAGGTCAAAAACATTTGAAATCTGTAATTTTATATAGTTGACAGTAATGTAAATTCATAAATATGCATATGTTGGTGGTACATGGTGAGAGTTTTCATTTATGGAGTATAAAATAAATCTTTGAAGATTATTGCTGTAGTGGATTGGTCATAAGCTTTACAGCGAGGCTGACTTAAGTTCAAATCATGTTTCTGATAATTACTAATTTTGTGAGCTGAGGTAAGCCAATTAGCCACTTAAAAAAATAAAATAGAATATTATTACAAAAAGTTGGAAGAATTACAGATAATGTACATAAAGAACTTCTATGACATCGTAGATTTTTGGTAAATAGTAGTTATCTATTATTTTAAGTTAATATGTCATTAACTTTAATATAACAGATATTAAAATTTAATATCACATAGATATAATGAAGTTAAGAGCTTAAAAATAGGTGCTATTGCTATAGACGAAGACTCAGTTTTAATTAATTTTATCTATTCCATAGAGTTATTTTGAGAGCCCCCTATGTTGCTAAAGAATTTTTAAAGAGAAATCAATATAAACAGATGATTGGCAGAGCTGGCCGTGCTGGAATAGATTCTGTTGGGGAGAGTATCCTTATATTGCAAGAAAATGACAAGCAACAGGTAATAATCTGTTTGTTGGTTGGTTGTTTTGTCTTTTTTTGGTCTTTGGTCCAGGCCTTTTAGGGGATCCTATTTTAAAAATTATATTTATCCATACTGTTGCAAAGGGTAGAAGCTCCTTTCTTTCTGCTGCATAGAATTCCATTGTGTAAATGTCCATAGTTTTTTGATCCATTCATTTACTGATGGGCACCTAGGTTGCTTCCAGCACTTGGCTATTGCAACAGCATGGATGGAACTAGAAAGCATTATGCTGAGTGAAATAAGCCAGGCAGTAAAAGACAAATACCATATGATCTCACCTTTTTTAAAAATTATTTTATTTATTTATTTCTGGAGAGAGGGGAAGGGAAGGAGAAAGAGTGGGAGAGAAACATCAATGTGTGGTTGCCTCATGGGTCCCCTACTGGGGACCTGGCCTGCAACCCAGTCATATGCCCTGACTGGCAATCGAACCGGCAACCCTTTGCTTCACAGGCCTGTGCTCAATCTACTGAGCCACACCAGCCAGGGCATGATCTCACCTTTAACAGGAACCTAAACAACAAAACAAACAAGCAAGCAAAATATAACCAAAGACATTGAAATAGAAAACAGGCTGACAGTAACCAGAGGAGAGAGAATTTCAGGGGAAAAAGGGAAGGGATTACAGGAACAAGTATAAAGGACACATGGACAAAAACTAAGGGGAGTGGAAATGGGAGGGAGGTGGGGAGCACTGGGGGAGTGGACTGGGATGGGAGTAAAAGACAGAGAACTGTACTTGAACAACAATTAAAATAATTTTTTAAAAAATTATTTTAAATATTGCCCTGACTGCTGTGGCTCAGTGGATTGAGTGCCAGCCTGAGAACCAAAGGGTCACTGGTTCGATTCCCAGTCAGGTCACATGCCTGGGTTGCGAACCAGGTCCCCAGTAGGGAGTGCATGAGAGGCAGCCCCACATTGGCGTTTCTCTTCCTCGGTTTCTCCCTCCCTTCCCTCTCTACAATTAAATAAATTAAATCTTTTTAAAATTAATTTTAAATATTTTTTAAAGTAATGTTTCCTTTTCTATGATTAAGAATTAGAGCCTTGGCTGGTGTGGCTCAGTTGTTTGGAGTGTCATCCCATAACCAAAAGGTTACCAGTTCAATTCCTGGTTGGGGTACATACCTAGGTTGCAGGTTCAAACCCTGGCCGGACCCATGCAGGAGACAACCAGTCAATGTTTCTCTCTCTCTCTCCCCCTCCCCCCTCGAATGAGAATAAAATAAACCTTAAAAAAGAATTAGAAAGAGTAATTTGAATATTTTTGTATTTCAGATAAACAGTGAAAAATATTTTTCTATTTATCTTCTATTTTCATGAGCACAACTGCTAAATTCTTTTTCTGGTCTTTGTGTTTTCTATCTTCCCCTGCCTCCACAAGATGTACCCAAAATATTAAATTTTACACAGAACACCATTTATTTTTCTTAATAACAGAAAATATAATACTGTTTTAATTTTTGTAGGTATTGGAGTTAATAAGCAGACCACTGGAAAATTGTTATAGCCATCTTGTTCAAGAATTCACCAAGGGAATCCAAGCTTTGTTTCTCTCATTGATTGGTTTGAAGGTATTTCTTAATATTTTAAAATCTTATTGGTGTTACCTTAGATAGTAGAACTTAAATGGTTATAAAAACTGTAAAGTATGAAAAAATATTGACTTTAATATGATGTGGAAAAGAACAGTCTGTGACATGATAGATCTGAATCTGAATTTATATGTGCATTTTTAATCTTTGAGCTGTAAGGAATATGAGAAGTCAACAAATCATAATTGGGCATCAGTTACAAGTAAGAGACTTTGGTGGATACTGTGGATACACAAGTTGCTGCAAAGACATGGGTCCTGAGGCATCTCTGTCCTTGTTAGAGTAAGGTTCATCTGTAGTCGTGTGACCATTCTAGGATAGTTTAAACATCTGTAAGATAAGTATAGCCTTTATCATCAGAAAACTTAAAAACAAATTTAAAGGTTTGACAGGAAAATACTCTTTGCCTAAGATTAGACATGCTTTCTTTTTAAGGCTTACTCTTGAGTTAAACCTCTTTTTTAGGATTATTCCTAAGCAAAGTAAATTTTAACTTTGTGCCCAGTGTCACTCTGCCACAAAGTGACAAAGCCAAATTTGAAGTAGCTTTGTCTAAATACAAAACCAGTGCTCTTAATCTTTCATTCTGTCTACCTTCACCCATAGCTTTGTCTACTTAACTCCCACCCACTTTCAGATTTTTACTTAACCATTTTTTCCTCGGGGAAGCCTCCCTGTGCCTGTGATCTAGTTAGCCTATAGTGTACTTTATAGAATCACAGACTGTACCCCACTGTAATGTAAGCCCTATGAAAGCAGGGTCCAGATTTATTTTCATTTATCATGAATCTCAGTGCAGTGCATGTGGGTGGGTGAAATTAATTAATGGGTTGATTTTGGAGTTGGGCATGGGTGAACTTGCAGGTTGGGGCAACAGTGGAGAGTCCAGCTCTAAGAAGCTGTGGAGGCCAGAGGCAGAGGCTGACCCAGTAGGTTTAAATCACTATGTCTAAAAGTTTTTCACAGAGGAGTAGAAAGGTAACATAATGGTAGCTGGAAGGAGCAAGTAAACGTTTTTCTTTAACCCCAAGTGTTAACTGTAATTAACCAAGTACATTGATAATCTAGAAACTGAGTATTAGTTCTTGAATATCTTAAAAGTACAATTTTAGCCTAATTGAATACTATATTAAGAATAATTTTTATTAAAAGGAGAAGCCATAAGAAATGCCTGTGCTTCATAATATTTTTGTTATCCCTTATATTGGTTTAATTAAAAAATGACTACTTAAGTTTTCCAGTTGAAATATTATCAGAATTATGAGAGAGAAGTATGGCTATTGATTGGCTATAGTTTAGCATAGCATGCTGATTTCATTGAAATTGCCTAATATAAAATTATTCTAATTCATTGTCAACTCTACATCTAACTACCATATGAGGGGTTGAGTATTACTGATGATTGCCATTAAAAGGTGAGTGTCAGGAGGAGAGAGAAAAGGGCAGGGAAAGGAGATAGAAATGAGAGGAAAAATAGGTAGAAAACTGCTAGTTAATTTTAGATAATATATCAGAGAAAGTATTGTCTGATCCTGTTTCAGTGGAGACTTTCAGATGTGTTTTCCATGTGTTTCTTTATTTCTTCTTAAACGTACTTTTTAGAGTGCTTTCACAATTGTTTGGAAAGGGGTGAAAGGAGGGCTTTGAAGGAGGCAGTGCTGGAATTCATGATAATTGGTTGAGGAATAAAGAGAGCACAGCTTTGGAGATACTGTGAATAATTATTCAAAAACATAAGGAATTTTTACATGAAAAGTGTGTGATGTTTTCATAAAAATATAAATATGATAACTATTTTCTCCCTTAAAATGTTTCTCTTGTTAATTTTAAATGTTATTATAAAATTACCTTTTATGTGCAACTATGTAGATTTTTGACTAATTTTTAAATTAAATACCTTTGAGATGTGGAAATAAATTATCTGAATTAATGTAAAATCAAAATGACGTCTTAAAGTAAGGAAAATGCTTCAATGATGCCCTGAATTGTTTCAGATTGCAACAAATCTTGGTGACATATATCACTTTATGAGTGGTACCTTTTTTGGTGTCCAGCAAAAGTTTTTGTTGAAAGAAAAAAGTGTCTGGGAAATAACTGTTGAATCACTTAGATGCCTGACAGAAAAAGGACTCCTACAAAAAAACACCGTTTTTACAGAAAAAGGACTTACACAACAAGATGCTATTTATAAGTCTGAAGAATGGTTCCAGTTTAGTTTTCATATTACAAAGTTGGGACGAGCTTCTTTTAAAGGTAACAGTTTACCTAAATTTTATTTTACCTCAAATAAAATTTTAGAAAATCTTAGTTTACCTAAATCTGAGGAAACTCATTGGAAAAAATAGAAGTTAAATTATTCTGAACTTTAAATTGGATTTGTAACTTCATATTAATAATATTAATGTTACAGACTGTTAGACTACTTCAACTTTAAAAAGTTAAAAATGTTTTTAATTACAAGTAATTTAGAATACTGCAGAAGTAGCCCTGACTGTTGTGGCTCAGTGGACTGAGTGTCGGCCTGCAAACTGAAAGGTCATCAGTTCCATTTCTGGTCAGGGCACGTGCCTGGGTTGTGGGCCAGGTCCTTGGTCAGGGGCATGTGAGAGAGGCAGCCAATCATTGTTTCTCTCCCTCTCTGTCTCCCTCCCTTCCTCTCTATCTAAAAAATAAACAAAGTCTTTTTAGAAAAAAAAAAGCACTGCAGAAGCATATACAGAAAAAGATGTTCATCCCTTGTTCACATTCCCCTTCCCCAGGGATCACACAAATCTTAATATCCTACCAAGAATGACAATTTGGTGTGTATCTTTTCAGGTCATTTCTGTATATTTCATTTCAAAACTTAATATATAGATATATACAGGTATAAGATTTTTTGAAAGCTTCTGTTTTTAAATAAACAGTCATCTGTATTATTCTGAAACAATATAGATTATTGCTTTTTTGTTTAATATATTATCTTAGAGATTGTTGCATGACAGCAGATAGTTTCTTCTTAATGACAACTTCATAATTTACTTAATGAAAAATAATAACACATGTCTGTTATTTAAAAAATCCTTAGTACTCAGAATTACATAAAGGAAAATCCCATACTTCTGTCCCGTTTCCACTCACTCAGTAGCTACCACAGTCAACAATTTGAGACATATATATACATATATCCTTGCAAATATTTTTATGTGTGTATAAGCACATAGTTTATTTGTGATGGAATTGTAGTGTATGTTTTAGCAGCTTGCTTTTCTCACTTATAAAGTATCATGAACATCTTAACATGTTAATGTCTTCAAACCCTACCTCATTTTCTTTTACTATAGTAGTCCATAGTATGGAGGCCATAATTTGTTTAACCATTCCCCTATAGATGATGCACTGTTTGTGAGTTTTTTAAATGATAAACAAGTTTGCATGACCATCTCTATTATGTATTTTGGGTGTATGTGGAAATGTGTTAGATTTCCAAAATCATCTCTTTTCCCATTTGGTAATTATGAAAGGTAAAATACTTGTGTTACTGTGGAGACCCAAGTCAGGGGACTCCCCCACTCCCTGGTTCTTGTCTTGCTCTCAAGAGATGAATTCAAGCAAGAGGCAACACATGTAGTGGTTAAAAATAAGATGGAAAATTTATTTATGAAATACACTTAAGCACAAAGCTGCAAGTGGGCACCCAGCTAGTCTGAGAGCCCCAACTGTTGGGGTTTAGGATTTTTATGATTGTAGACAACTTCTAGGTTCCCTTTCCTCCTACCCTTCTAGACCTTGGGATTAATACATGGTTCCAAAGACTTCTTTCCCAGCTAGTGGAAAAGGTACATACAGAACTTCAAGGACTCCCTTCCTTCTACACTACCATAGTTTTTCTTGTGATGTTTGGAATACCTGGCAATCTCATCTGACCAGACTCAGGACTGCTGAGTTAATGAGTGTGGCCTGTCTCCCGCCCCATCCCTGCCTTGGTTTACCTTGCCCATCTACCTTGTCTAATACTTGTATTTTTTAGGAACTATAGATTTGGCTTATTGTGACATTCTGTACAGAGATTTGAAGAAAGGTCTTGAAGGCCTTGTGCTTGAAAGCCTTCTTCATCTAATTTACCTAACCACTCCCTATGATATGGCTTCTCAGTGTGACCCTGATTGGATGATATATTTCAGACAGGTGAGCATATATGGTTCTTCAATACAGGCTACTGAGTCTATTAATGATGAAATGATTTTTGTCAAGTGATTGTTCACTTTTTCTATTAAAATATATTTGAAATTGGGTCTTTAGTTCTTTCAGTTTTTAAAATAATAAAATAATATGGCAATAGCATTTTTGGTTTTTTCAACTTAAATATTACTTTTCTGTTAAATATAAACATATCATTATCAAAAATAAATAAAGGTACAGAAAAGAAAAAAGGATCATTCCTGCTTCCATTTCCCCAATGACAGTTACCATTCTGGTTTGGCGACCACTGCATTTTATAATGTCTAGAATCTAAATAAAACCACAAAGGCCACCCCTGTTGATTGAGAGTTTAATTACACAAAAGCTCTGTCAGAGCCAAGAATAATGATATACCAAACCTATTAATATTAGTAACTGAGAGGGAATGTCAATTTTATCATGAGATAGAACTGGTCCTATTTATTACAAAAGCAAGTAGTAGAGTACAGCCTATTACGATTTTACTGTAAATAGAATAGATTCATGGACACATATTAGGCAGAAGTAGTATGCAGCTTTCAATTGCAGGAAACTAGCTTTATTTTTAATGTCATGTTTTAAAATTATTCCTGTAACTATATAATGCAGTTACTTTCAAAAGCTTTCCCTCTCCCCCAACCAACGTCTTCCAATATTACAAAGGATTTGTGACTGCGACTTGAAGTAATTCTACTAAAGTATGTTATATTTTAATAATATTTTTAAGTTTACCCTATTTGTAAAAAAATTTACATTATTTTAATCTTTAAAAATATAAACATGATAAAGGAAATACTGGATTTGGTTCAAATGGTATTTTTTAAACGTACAATTTGATTTTTCTGTATAATTGCTCTTTTTCTGTGTAGTTTAACCAGCTGAGTCCAGCAGAACAAAATGTGGCTACTCTTATTGGAGTCTCTGAAAACTATATTGGGAAGAAGGCATCAGGTCAAGCTATCAAGAAGGTACCATAGTCTTTTTTTTCCTTCCTAAATAACTAAGTTGATTTAACAAAATTAATGTTGTAGTATTATCTCCTATGTTGACTTGATGTATTTATTTCACTTTTTTTCTTTAAATTAATATTATTTCTATTTTACTATTTAGAAAATCCGAGGACCAGAAATTTAGACATTTTTAAAGAGCTATCTCTGGGCAGTGTAATGGCCTTTTTTTGTATCTTTGTATTCTAAAATATTCTGTCATGCACATGTAAGGCTTTTATCATAGGGAAATGTAAACCTTATCAATCTTTTTCCTAGCCTACTTTACTAGCACAGTATAAAAATTACAAATAATTATTTATAAAATGTTTTCATGATATTAACTAATCCTGAAATAAATTCACTTCAAGGGAGAAAATTTTATTTTCTAGAAACTTTTTATTAGGCATTTTGCTTGATGTCAGAGATTCTAAGATAGGACAGGTTTGGGATTTTCATTGTTGGTGTTGTTGGTTGTCCTCAAAGAACTTCCAATCTAGTATTTGACCTACATAAAATATTCTGGAAGGTTGAAGTAGATAAACTAATACTCTTGTTTGGTATTTTATATTTTGGGGTTTTAAAGTTCAGTCAATAAGCATGAAGCAAGTGTGTAATGCATATACTAAGAGAAGTGGAAATAATTCTTTGGCTAACATGTCTTCAAATTCCTTAAGTTAATATCATTTTTCACCTCATAATATATAAATTTTTTCACTTTTAATTTTCTTTTTTACTCCAGTCTTCACTGAAACCTAATTATCTTCTGTTATTTCCCCCTACATCTTTTCAATTTACATAGATATTACTGATTTCAATTTGAGAAATGGAAGATGGTGTTTACTTTCATTTGAATTGAATGGTACAACCGTCCCATGTATTGCTGTATCATAAAATTATAAATAGATATTATAAATATATAGTACTTCAGTGTTCATGTTGTCACGATTTAGATTGAGTCTTTTACCTTAGAAATGGCTATATTGTTTAGAACCTCAAAGTGTTGAATAAAAATATTTGTTCAACTTTTTATAACCAAACTAGTCTACAATATAAAGCTTGTTTTATAACCAAACAAGTCTATAATATAAAATAAACACAAAACCATATTTTAAAAGTCATGTTAATATGAAACTTACTGCCAAATAATAAACATTTACAAAATTCCATTAAAATAATACATCTTTTAAAACTTGAATCAGGTTTTATTTTTGTTATATTTTATAAAATATAGTCAGTAAATGTTTATTCATTTGATAATTGTATATTTAAAATAGTATGGGCATGAATTTTTCTTAATTACAAATGGATTAATTACTAGTTTAATGTTTGAAAGTATCTTTATTTGTAATTCTAGAGAACATGATATTTACCTAAAATCTAAATTGATTTCTCTGCATTAAAGAGGACACCCACACCCTCTTTTCTTTAAAAATTTCTCATAAAAGATCTTGAAATTGGCATAAAGCATTTTACCTTACCTTGTAATATAATTTTATCATTTTTTTTTTACTTAGAAAATGCTTTTTGAGCAAAATCTACATTGCCTCAAGTTATGGTTAATAACAGGTACACTACAACTGGGGAATTAAAAAGCAATCTTTTTCTACTTTTTGTTGAACTATCATGTTTTTCAGCTTAACGCTTTTTAATAAACAGTTGATTCAGTATCAACACACAGAATCTTAATTCATATATTCTTCAGTATGTCAGTGTAAGTTCTCATTTCAAACATTCTATTACTGTAGTAGAGGATGTAATTGTAGATTTTATACCTACTTTTTCAAATTCATCCTTTTTCCCCTGCCCTCTGATTTGAAGCATGAGTTTACTTAGTTTCTAAGTTAGCTTAATATTAACTATGAAATACTTTACATAAAAAATAGTTACTAGACACCAGAGGCAAAAGCAAGTACTCAGAATAGAAATTGTCAACTACAGATAGCATTTTTCTCTTTCAGTGTTTTAACTTTGGAAACATTAATTACTTACCATGACTATGTGGAAATCATAGAATCTAATATTCACTCTTAGTTTATAATATAGACAGGCTTATTAACATATTTATCTAAATAAATGCATTTGTCTAATTTATAAACACATTCACACATGTATATATAACCTATAAATACCACAGGAAATGTAAAAGTCTCCCCAAATCCTTCTCTTCCTATATTCTTTCCTAGGGCTGCTGTCATAAATTAGTACAAACTGGGTGTCTTAACAGAAATTTATTCTGTCACAGTTCAGGAGACCAGAAGTCTACAACAAATGCTGGCGGGGCTTGTTCCTTCTGGAAGCTCTAAGAAAGAAAGCATTTTGCCTGTGTCCTAGCTTTTGGTGGTTGCTGGCAGCCCTTGGTTTTCCTTGGCTTGTAGATGCATACCTCCCATGTCTGCCTCCATCTTCACATTGCCTTCTTGTCTGTGTCACTGTGTCCCCTCTTCTTATAAGGACAATTTTTCTAATACTTTGTATTAAATAAACAGCCCTAAAGGCCCTACTGTAAATCTAGGATGAGTTCCACTCAAGATCCTTAACTAATCGCATCTGCCAAGATCCCATCCCAAATAAGGCCACGTTCATAGTTACCAGGGTTAGGACCCGAACACCATCTTTTTTAAGTAGGACACAGTTCATCCTACTCCATTCCCTATAGGAAGCAGTTTAATTTAAATTGAAAACAATTTGGCATATTTTCTTGTACTTGGAAAAATGATAATTGGTTTTAATTAATCTAAGGTACATGT
Source organism: Carollia perspicillata (assembly GCA_004027735.1). Classification (NCBI taxonomy): domain Eukaryota; kingdom Metazoa; phylum Chordata; class Mammalia; order Chiroptera; family Phyllostomidae; genus Carollia; species Carollia perspicillata. The sequence continues at coordinate 16,937 of PVKM010014338.1, forward strand.
GTTAGAACTTAGTTTTATTTCTACTGAATCATTCTTTCCTTGCTCTCCTGTAGCACAATTTTGTTTACTTTACTTTTTGTCCAATTTGAATATAATGTACATTTTTAGCAGGTTCAGTACATAAATTTATTTGATTGTGTCTTTCTAGAAGGTGGACAAGGATATTGTGAACAGATTATACCTGTCTTTTGTTCTTTATACCTTGCTCAAAGAAACCAATATTTGGAGTGTGTCTGAAAAATTTAATATGCCTCGAGGATATATACAAAGTCTCCTCACTGCAGCGGCCACCTTCTCATCTTGTGTGTTACATTTCTGTGAGGTAATTCCATTAAATAGATCATAGACACTTTGTGCATCTTCTTATTTTAACTGTTACTAAACTCATAAACCAGTTAGTATTTTCTCATTGTGGACTTATTCTGTTATTACAAAGCACTCAGAATTTATTTAAAATGCATTTTTATTTTTATCCATTCTTAAAAATACTATATACATACTAAGGTAAAGATACAAAAATGACAAAATCGACTAAAGCATGTAATGAATAAAAAAAAGCAACTACTAGTTATCCCTATACTTAAAACCATCACTAATAGTTTCAAGTATTTGGAATCAACTCTTAAAATGACATTTCTCCACCGATGTACATTCTTTGTAAGTGTTCTTCTCATGAGTGATACCCACATAAATGTTTGATTAATATGTTATCAATATCCAACAGCTATTATTATCTACTTTGTTCCATGTTCTTTTGATTGCTTCAGTAATTTATCATTTTTGCTTCCAAAGTCAGGCAGCTACTTGAGGTTTCTACAACAAATGTTCATTTTATAAAGTAGCTCAAGGAGAAAACTTTGTTTTAGCCGTATGCATTTGGGATGGATTTGTTTAAGACTTTACTAAAAGAAGCTTTCAGAATTTCCTTAAACACAGCAAAGCTTGCCAGACTTTTCTACTCAGATAACTTTTTGACAAATTTATAATACAAGCCACTTTTGCTGTATTAAGTTTCTTATTATTGGGTAGCATAATATCTTTTTCATATTTGTTTTTGTACTTGATTTTTTAAAAAAACTTTTCCCCCCATGACTCCTATTTTTAAACTTAAAATCTGCTTTATTTTCCGGATCTTAAATCTCCATATTCTGTATGTGTGTGTATGGCAGTTAACTCCGTCATATATACTAATGAGTAAATAATCCAAAATTCTTAACTTTGCATTGAATGATACTTATTTTAGCAAATTTATCTTTCTAAATATCTTCTGCATGTGCTGTTTTTTAACATCAGCTTACATTCCCTAATCCCATGCTAGCTAAGCAGAAGAAAAAAAATTATGAGTAATAAGAAGCTAGCCTTTAAGCATTTAAAATATATTTTCAGTTTTCTATGTTATTCTTCATATTTAAAGATGCTTTCCCTAATATTCTATCCCTTTGTTTTAATTAGGGCTATAAGGACTTCAGCTTTGTAGAATTGTTCCACTAAAAGAATATGTTGAACTTGAAAAAACAACTATTATTATTGGATGGTTGGTCCTAGAAATTTTTACCTGACAACTTGTGCTCTCATGAATGCGTTTTCAATATTTTAAAGGTTTTTTTCTCTTAAATAGTTATGTGAGTTGTAAAAACTAAGACACCAAGTATATTAATTAAGATGTTTTTAACTACAAGTAACAGAAAAATGCCCATCGAAAATTAAACAACAGGAAAAAAGGAGATCTCAGGTAAACAGTAGAGCGAGAACCGAGGCAGTCCCAGGGGTGATCAGTTCACAGTTTCATGTGAGGTTACCTCTCCTTTGCTTCACTCGCCCATCTTTGGTGTGTTGACTCCTTTCTTAGTGGTCCCAAAATGGCTAACCAATTCTGTTCCAAGGATCGCATACTCTAACAGTAATGCTGAAAACTTAAAAGGGTCTTAAACAAAGTAGCTACTGTTATGGGAAATTTCAGGCATATATAAAAAAAGACAAAATAATACAATAAATACTCATTTACCCATCCAGCTTCAACAATTATTGACTCATGGCTTCCAATATTTTTAGTGTATTAAGTATTTTTATACTGAGCATCATCTTGCATTGGAATCCTCCATATTTAATATTTTGTCTTCAGGATCAATTCCCAGAGGTAGGAATTGTTTTCAGTCATTTGGGAAAGAAAAACTATGCATCCACTTGCTGGTATTTTAATAAAAATGAATAGAACTCTTCTACCGACTTATATTTCAATTTTTTACTCATCCCAAAAACCACTTTATCAGATTCATCATAGTCTCTGCCATGTGTCGTGATAATAATTTTGTTTGGAATTATTATTTACCTCTGGCTTAACCCAAGTTCCAAAAGTTACATAAGGGAACATCCTCTCTGAGCCCCCTACCATGCAAACTAAACTTTGAAATAACTTGCCAGACTTAAATTCTGTATATTTCTTCGTGTTCTGCAGGAACTTGAGGAGTTTTGGGTTTATAGAGCCCTTCTGGTAGAACTTACCAAGAAGCTGACTTACTGTGTAAGGGCAGAACTAGTCCCGCTCATGGAAGTGACTGGAGTTTTAGAGGTCAGTAGCTTCCCAGTTTACCAGTTGAGATGTTTTCAACTAACTGTGAAGTTTTGTCACAGGGTAAGTGACAATAACAGCCTTATGGCAATCTTTTTTTTTTTCCAATCATTTGCTGCCATGGCCTCCTAGAAATCCTCTGTTAATCTGCGAGCACAAATGTGAAAACAAATAACAGTAGGGAAAGGTGACGCTCCCCCAGTGTATGTGTGCTCCACTCATCCTTAACATCTCTTCCTTCCTCCACTTCCTCGAACAAGTACCTCCCATTGTTTAGACTTCGTGCTTGTTTCAGGTACTGGTATTAGGTGGTAACAAGGCTTACTTACATTTTTTAAGAGACTTAGAAGAATGTATTCTCACTGGTTTTTCAGCTTTCTCTTTTTACCAGCCCTTAATTCAAATTTATTCTCTATCACTCATTTCTCAAATTAGAGAAGCTCTTCTGCTCAGGAACACACACACACACACACACACACACACACACACACACACACATGCCTGTAGTCCCCTGAGTAGATAGTAAGAATGTTTTAAGGATATTAGACTAGAATATTTTCATTGGGGTCTGAAATAATGCCCCTAGCCTAAGTGCCATAATAGATTTCTCATTGCTGATTGCAACACACATCAGTTGATGTAAACTGCACAGAGGCTATCTCTCAGTCATATTGGAACCACCCA
>PVKM010014339.1:0-12411 GCA_004027735.1 Carollia perspicillata
TTTTAAGTGAATATTCACTGATTATTAACTTCCCTCCTGCTTTAACCAGTATGTCTCTCCATTTAATTTCACCTCACTATACCTTCTAAAATCATACCAATTTTCTATAGCACCTTAAGAGCTTTGTCTTCAGTATTTTAAGTCAAAATTTACTTAAACTATGATACATTAACTCAATTCCCACATATATTCCTCCAATTAAGTGAAGTAATTTTTTAAAAAAAGGAATAATGTTGAGAGAGGAGAAATAATATTGTCAGAAAGTATTTTAAATATATCAGTGGTTGTAGAGACACATTTAGTAATTCTATATAATATAAGATAAGAGAAAGACAGCTATCTGTGGAGATATTCTCCATAAAGTACTAAGTTCAGTTGGGAAAAGAGAAATCTAACTTCTCTACTAACTCTCTTATGTTGCCCAACAGTGAGGTCATATTTAAAATTTATATCTATTTGTTATTTATTATATAAGTACTGTTGAGTGTCTCACATTTTTCACTGGATGTCACTTGCTATTTATTCACTTAGCTGGTCTAGTGTTTAGATTCTCAGCTGTGAAAAGAAGGGGTCACATCAACTGATCAGTAAAGTTTCTTTTGACTCTAGGATTATGACCCTATATTTATGCAGTGTAGTGCCAACTGCACCCACAGCCATGGGGGCAGGAAGTTGCAAGATATTCCTGAAATAAGTGCATTTTCAAGTTCCAGGTAACTGGCTTATTAAAAACCATTGCTAGGCATTTTACAATCTATTCTTATGTTTGAGATTTCTAAAATAATTTTCTATCTTACACACTATAGTGATAATTTTTGTCATTTTGGTGATATGAATTATAGTTGAGTACCATTACGTCTAGAATATAATGATAAACACTGTCTTATTTGTGTGGATATGAACATTGTACTTTCACAGTTTACAGATTTTTAGTTTTTGTTAAACAAATAGATTTATAAAGAAAAACATAAATGTAAAGTGAGTCACTTCTATATCAATCTTGGCCATCTTGTGACCTTTTTATTTGAAAATAACTGATCCACTCAAAGCACTGCATTTGTTTTGGTTCTTTTTTCTAGATGTGACTATGGATTTTAACTACTTACCCATTCTTTCTGTTTACCTATATCCAGTCATGACTAACCTCCCCTTTCTTAAGGTGTTTGGAATTAGGATGCAGTTTTTGAATATGATGTCTTTGAAATGAGCAAAATATATCTATGTATGTATCTATACCTATCTATACATGTATCTATATCTATATCTACATCTATCTATATATCAGTCAGAATTAGTATACTTCCAATGTAGCACTATAAAGTTGAATTATAAAAGTTATATTTAAAATGGACTATCTATTAGTAGTTTAGTAAATATAGGTTCTAGTTTAGTTCTACCAAAGATAAACAGTAAAATCTTGAGATAAACACTAATTTACTCATACCATAATTTTTCTCTGTTAGTACTTTTAGCAAAGTGGAAACATCAGTATCCCCTCCTGTTAATGAACAAGAGATGGATTAAAATTAGATTTTTATAGTTTACATGGAATCAAGTTTTGTGAAAAATAAATCTGAAAAGAGATGAGTGAAAATATTGACTTCCTTGAAAAGTATACAAGATATTGGAATTTGGAAGTTATTTGTTAAAGGCTACTAAAATAGATAACAAATGCATGTTGCACTGTTGCAAGTATTAGAAAGTATATGCATTGCACATAAAAATGTCAGAATTCCACAGTGGGTTATGAAAAGTTAAAGACATAAAATGAAATTAGTGAAAGACCAGTGCAAACAGGCATAATTTAAAAACAGATGATAAAGGAAACTTATATAGAAAAGAGATCTAAAATAACATTTTAGATAAATGAGAGAGAACATGCAAAAAATAAACAAATGTTGAATTTACTTTTGTGTAACTTGTTGCTGTAAAACCTGCCTTTAAAATAAGAGACATTCACATGTGCTAATAGCAAAACAGGAAGCCACAACAAGTAAACTAAATTGTCCTGAGTACCTATGAAGAAGCTGCCTGTTTTAAGGAATGGTGAGATTACTTAAAAATTTGTAATCCTCAAAAATAAATGAGTACATTAAATACAACCACCTTACCCAAATGATTCACTGATAGTAAACTGGAATATTGCTTACTGATCAAATTCTTGTGTTTGGCATGAGTAATATTTTTAAGGTGAAGGAACCTACATGTGAAATTAATTCATCTTTGATACTAGAAATACAAATTTTAAGACTGGGCCTTAAATGTTTTATAAGGTAACCCAAAATTAATTTTTCATATAAAACTATTTTAACCAGAGCAAAGTAAAGATGGAAATATAAATTTTCATTTTATTTATTTATTACCAGTGTGCAAAAAATGTGAGTTCAACTCAAACATTTTCACCCTCTGTGCTTTTAAAATTTTGTTTTACTATATGACTATTTTAAGATTGATATTTTCATATTTAAGCAAATCCTAGATGACTGAATTATTACTAGGGTTATTATTTTCAGAAGTAAGTAAAATAAATGTGCTTGAGAACTGTAGTATTATTCAATACAGTGTCTAAAACATTTTAGTATAAAAAACAGCAATACGGCAGCCCAACATGCTTTTACAACCTAGAATGGAAACCCTAGGAATTAGTATTAAATAATACCACAACTGTATAATTTAATTGAAACCTAAATTAAGCAAAGTTCTGTTAGCTGAATAGAATATTTATTTAAAAAGAGGCAAATTAACTGCTATGCTTAAATAAATAATAAGATATTCAGGTATATTCAAGCTAGGTACTATGACAGTGTAGAACATAAAGAAGACTAAAAAATAATGGGTAAACATTCTCAATGGGAAAAGTATACCAGCAATTTCATCTACAAATGGCAGGGTGTTGGGCTGGGACTGTCTAACAACCACATCAGGAACATAATCAAGATACAGCGCCTTTTCCTGTAATTTAGTTACAACTAGATAGAGCATGAATAACCCAGGTGGTAAAGAGGAGAAAGAAGGGGAAAAATCATTCTCAGCAACAATGACTATTCAATAAAAACAAAAACAAAAATATATCTCTAAAATGAATAATTGACTTAACTGCATTTGTCTTTGATGCGAGACTTAGTGCTCTTCCTCTCTTTCTCTCTCTCTCTTTGGAAAATGCACTGTCTCAGAAACATGAAAACACTTATGCTTCTTTGTGAAATAAAAATAAAGAGAAGCCCCATCACCAGAGTGACTCTAGGAAGTGAGTCAATGGGCTATTAAATGGGAAATCTGTTTTCAGATTTTAGTTTACCATCATTACATCCCTCCAGTGAGCTGTTACCTGGTAAAGGGAGCCTTAATCACCTCCTATGTTGGCAAAAAACCTCCATGAATTTCATGCAGCTATTCATAGTGTAATGTGCCATCATCTCCACGCAAAAATCTCAACTAAAATACATGCTTTTCCAGCACAGCGCTGCCATTAGTGCATCTAACTGCCCACTGAACTCCGAAGACTTAATGTTATCCTATTCCAGTCTATTGAAGGGTCATTATTTAATTTCAGCCTATTTGATGGCTCACGGTTACTTAGTTAATGTCTCTCCTTTTTCTTTCTCCTATTGGGTGTTATCCCCTTGGGTAAAACATATGCAGGCATAAGTAAATGATATAAAATCAAATATTACCCTAAGGTTATGTGTGTGTTTGGCTAGCAGTGAAAGTACATTCTATTAACATCTCCTCTGCTCTAGCAGCTGTATAGTTAATGGTGAGAGGATATGAAAGGAAAACAGCAACCAATGGGCCTGGAGAGACGGTGTTTGCTACTTGCTTGTAACAGCTGCTGTTTCATTCAGGAAATCTGTCATGCAACAAATTCAAAATGCTCCGGACAATTATGGAGTGATGAAAAGAAAGCCCTTGCAGTCTGTTGCACATTTCAGGACATATTCATATGCCTTTTTAAGAATATATTCTAAGAAAAATAGTTCATATATTTTGTTTTTGGAAAGTACAGTAAAAAAATCATGGATTTAGAGAAGAGGAATAAAAACACAGGGAACTGTATGCTGTATACATCATTAGGTTTCTTTTGCATTCTTAACAGTTATAGAAATTTTCATTAACTTGTATTTTCTTTAGAGATATAATTGTGTTATTGGACAAATCACACAATACAGTGATGACTTTCTTGGGAGCATGAAAACAGCATGTCAGGGTTGAAAACCCTGTCCTGGCTGAGGCTTACATATCCAATTTGGTATCAAATTGCCCCTTCCTAGAAGCACTACAATAAGACACACTCAGGTGACTTGTCTGTGAGCCTCAGATCTTCATCTAAAGGCAAAGGTGGTGAATTGGTAACCTCAAAGACTCCTTTCTGTTACACAAGAGTAGAATAGAATGCTGTACATGTTGGCGGCACGATCTCACAAGGACTTTTCACAAAACACAAGGAAAGTCACGGCCCAGATAATGGAGGAATGGCTGGGGTTGGGATATGAAATTCATAATCTTTTCTTCTTCATATAAAACTTGCAGCATGGAAATACTTTTCCATACTTTTATATTTTCAAATGTTGTTAGAATATCTGTATTCGGTAATAGTAGAAAGATACGTTTACATCTCTATTTAGACCTGAATGTCTGACCTTTTCACTGATATATGATATTAGTCTCTATTATCCATATTAAAGATTATAATAAAATTGTTCTAATTTCTATCATAACCATGCATCTGACACTCAGTTGTCTTCTAGGGTAAATAGTGTCCATCTTCCAATATGTTAAAATCTCCTAGAAAATAGAAAATGTGAATTCTCTTTATTTTCTTGAAGGACACCAACAATAAGATAAGTGAATTTGCCAATAGTACAGCAGAGTCTTGCTGAGGTACTCAATTAGTATCAGTTTGCAGTTATTTTTATTTTATTGTAGTGAATGAAATGTAAAATCAAGCTTTGTAATTCAAAATTATTTGATAGTATAAACAACAATATGTGTTAGAGAAACATGGGTGGGAGGGTAAACAATATTTTATTAATAAATATGCTTCCATTAGTTTTTGTTGTTGTTAACCTAATGTCCATCTTTATTCAGATTTTTTAGTTTTTACATAATATTCTTTTTCTGCTCCAGCATCCTAGTAGTAATACCTTTCCATTATTAAGAAGAAATGCTAATTTAACACAACATCACATAATTTATAGGAGACAACTATTTATAAACCTGAGTAGCATAGTTTAATAAAGACTAGTCTTTCCCAAACACCTATAACATTTTGCAGAATTCATTAATCAATTTTGGATACTATAGATTTGGATATATAGATTTAATATATTAAATGTATATATTCAGATATGTGATATTCAGATATGTGAATATCTGTTGCCTTAGTTTTTTTTAAATTTAATCTTTATTGCATTTTTCCATTACAATTGAGTCCCCTTATACCCCCTCCCCCCAGCAATCACCACACTACTGTCCATGTCCATGAGTCTTTTTTCCTTTTTGCTCAATCCCTCAACCCCCTAACCCCCATCAATAGCTGTCATCTGCTCTCCATCTATGAGTCTGTCCCCATTATCCTTTTGAGTTCAGTTTGTTCATTAGATTCTGCATATGAGTAAATCATATGGTTATTTGTCTTTCTCTGACTGGCTTATTTCACTTAGCATAATGTTCTCTAGGTCCATCCATACTGTTGCAAAGGGTAAAATCTTCTTTTTTTATGGAGAGTAGTATTCCATTAAGCATGGTGTCTGTAGACACTGCCTGTGACTGGCCTTGGTCAACCTGTCTGGAGCTCTCAGCAATCCACAGCCTGTGGCTCCCTCTGCTGGTCCTGTTTGTGTGCAGAGAGAACCAGGCTGTGCAACAAGGATAGCTTTTATTAGCACTGGGCCCTAGGAAGAGTCTGCTGAAGTCTCACAGAGCTCCCAGAAAACCGCCTAGTAATTAAATGAGTGATATAGCCTCAAGCTGTAATCAGCAGCCCAGCTTAAGCTCCACAGAGTGGGACAGAGTAATTCCTGAGGGCAGGGCTATTGCTTCCCCTCAGGCTGATGACTTGGAGAAGAGTGCTCTGCCTGAAAAAGACGGCTTCTGAAGTATGGGAATGACTCAGCACAGGGATCCTGGCATCTGTTTCTTCAATTCTCTCCCCAGAGCCGCCAACCCAAGCATCTCTGGCATCCACTCAGTGATCCTCCTATCCAGACCAGAGATCCTCAGGCATTTGTGGTCCACTTTGGATCCCTCTGCAGGAACTCAGGATAAATGGTTTCAAATTAAATTTTATGCATTGGCCCTTTAAGAGGCTCTCTCAGTCTCTAGCTATCTCTTCCTGGCAGACAGAAACCCCGCGGCTTTTCACAGCTGAATGTTATCTGGGTTCCTTTCTGGCTCTGGTGCTGAAGGCTGGGGAGCCCAGTTTGGGATTTAGACCCCACACCTCTCAGAGGGAAATCCCTGGCTTCTGAATTATTCCCCTGGAACTTCAGCAGCCACCATGGGAGCGAGCCCAGCTACCCTTCTCACGCCTCTTCCACCCCCACTACAAGTCCTGTTGTGGTGAAGTGGTTTCTTCTGTCTGACCATGGTTATAAGGCTTCTCTCCATCTAGTGTTCAGTTGGTTATTCAGGATGATTTCCCTACAATGTAATTGTCCCTCCAGATTGGTCCTCAGAGGATGTTAGTGTAGCTTCCACGTACCCCTCTGCTATCTTGGATCCACCTTAGTTTCAATGATGAATTTAAATTGGTCCTATTCATTCATGTGTCTGCACATTCAATACATATGCACTGGATTACTCTTCAGTATCATAGTGTCACAGTACCACACACACACACACTCTTTTCTGCTAATACCACTGAGCATATACAAGGGCACAAGTTTATTTCATTAATTCTGATAAAAACAAGACAACAGGTCCCAAGTGGTGTCACTTAAGCTAAGCTTCACCTCACCAAATTGAGACTTAATTACAGTTTCGGTTCTTCCAGAAATGGAGTGTTAATCCAGTCAATCAGAAATCTCCTGATCAGCATTAGTCAGGTAATCTGCCCGAGAGACTGACGCCATCCTCTAATGCAGGGGTGTCCAACCTTTTGGCATCTCTGGGCTGTACTAGAAGACAAAGAGTTGTCTTGGGCCACACATTAAATACCTTGCGGTACATAATCACAGAAAACATCATAATGTTTTAAGTAAATTTACGATTTTGTGTTGGGCCACATTCATAGCCATCCTGGGCTGCATGTGGTCTGCAGGCCACAGGTTGGGCGCCCCTGCTCTAAAGGAAAGTAATCTTTCAATAACCAACTTGACTTTTTGCTAGTATAACTTCCTTGTCCGGCTCCCTTGTGCCTACAAGAGTTTGTCATTTTGTGCTGCTCCTCAAAGCTCACTTCTGTCTGCTAGATTGGCATCTGGAATCCATTTTTGCCCAGCTAAACTCAAAAATGTAATATGCCCCAGTTTAGCTTTCAACAATTTCCATTGCAGCGAGTGACTTTTTCTTTTAAAGAGATCTTGTAATATACTCGAGGAATCAATTTTTTCCTAATTAAATGACCACCCTGTATATTCTGAACATTTGATTTAAGCTTAAATGTATCCATTTCCAATCAATGATAAGTCAGTGTTAACACCCAGAAGTATGAGAGGAAACAGAACTTCCTCATTTTTAAAGTTTTAATTTACTCAAAGAAGTATTACTATTACAAAAAAAATAGAAGTAAAAAGGCAGTTTACTTACACTTACATTTTCTTGTCTCACCCCCCCCCCATTCCACTGCCCACCTTTTTTCTCTTCTGTCATCATTTGCTCCCACTCAGGACCTTTTTTCTACAGCTCATTCACAAAGCCTGCTAAAGCAGAAACACCCCTATAAAAATCCAAACACTTCCCATTCTTCTTTCAAAAACCCATTTCCTCCACAAAGCTACTTAATTAGATGGAAGTAAAGTGCTAATTTGCTAAGGGGAAAAGATCATTTGCATATCAATTTACACACTTTTCTCCAAGTATTTATAATTAGAGAGCAATCAACAAGCTTTTGAAGGCCGATAGAAAGGGAAAAATGATTCCCGTGGAGATTAAGGAGGCAGTAAAGTATGGAGACGAAAGGGCTCCAGAGAAGGAGCCCAATGTCCTCACATTAAGCAATTAATTTAACCTTTCGGAATCTCTATTTTTTAGCTATAAAATGGGAACAATGGTGCCTACTTTAAACGTATCCTAGGCTGTGAGGATTAAGTTCGGTATGTAGAAGGGCCAGTACAAAAACATCTTCTCTGCATAGGGGGTCCATGGAGTCTGTAAGAAAACATCCTTAGCCCCTTTTATTCATAGACCCTTCTCTGCAAATAGAAATGTATGTACCCAGGACAGATGAATATTTAGAAAAGATCAACATACCTAGTATTACTGTAACATAAGAAAGAATCAGTGAATAGATACTTATGATTACTATTTTAGTTCCATATTTCATTGTATCATAATGACATTTCTAATCAGTCAAAACATCAGAACTTCTAGAGCCTTCCCTGCTATTGCCCTGTTTCATTATAATTTACCGTTCCTCTTTAATAATGCCTACCTCTGCTGCAGTGAAATACCTAATTAATTGAACCTGTTTGTATTTTTGCCCCTGCCCCTAAAGCTACCTCTTTCCTGTGTTCCTTTTCTCCCCTTTTATCTTTAATTAATTATTAATTAAACACCATTCAGGTATGAAAAAGTATCTGTCTAAAAGGACATTAGAAATGATCTGGGAAAATCATTTTCAAACTGTATTCATGAAGCCTTACGTTTACTCATAGATGCTCAGACAACATAGGAGGGTGGAAAAAGTGGAAAGATGGCAAAGTGGGGATGGAGGTGGAGCAGTGAAGCGGGCGGAGGGGAGCGGGGCAGAAGCACTGTGAGTTGGAAGGGTTGCGTTTGAAGACTTCTTTGAGGATTTTTATATCGATGTATTTCTTTATATTATAATTGCTATTTAAATATTTAATATTTAATAGTATAATAATCTGTTTGCTTTATATCTTAACATTAAAAAAATCAATTCCTCTTTTTGGAATTCAAAATGACAATCATTTTTAAGAATTTTAAGTAGATAGGTGAACCACAGTGAAGATAAAAAGGAACAAAAATAGCAACAAAACAGGACATGGGCAAAAGCAAAATGAATTAAGTGATAAAAGTAAAATTAGGCACTTTATATGATAAAATTTAAACTTAACAATTGTTGTATCAAAAAACAAATGAGTAGTTCTGTTACAGAACAGTCACATACACACATAGAGGCCCGGACTCCGGAGGGTGGTATACTAATACTGTCCAGAGCACCTGCTGGGCTCATCTGTCCACCTCCAATTAGAAAGATATCTCTCAATGCCAGAGAATTGTGAAAAGGAAAGGAAATGTTTATTTAAGGCTATACAGACTTAGAGTAGTGACCTAACATCTTCATTAAAATATCAAAGTCCTTTAAGATACCCACGGATGCACTCAGCAGCTCCTGTCTCCCCCCTGCCCTAATTCAGGGTACGTAACTCAGGGAAAGAGCACAGGTCCGTGTTTCCAGGCCGCTAGCACCATCAGCTGTGTCGCCATCCAGGCAGAATATCCAATTAATCCAAAGCCATGTGGCACCTTCTCATGGTCTACAGGCAAGAGTTCTTTGTACCCATTTTTTCCAGGCAAAGTCTCTTCTTTCTTCCACCAGAGCTGCAGGGGTCTGCACTCTCGCCAAGCCTCATGGTACTCTGCTTGCACTGCCACAACTGCATGGTCCTTTTCTTCCACCAGAGCTGCGAGGGGGTCCTCACTCTGGCAAAACCTCGTGATTCCCTCCTTCACTAAAGCTGTGAAGGGGCTTTACTCTCTGCACTCTCGCTAAGACTGCGTGGTTCCCCCCAATGGCTGCCGTATCTGGGTTTTAAATCCCCATGCCAATCTTCCTCTGTACCCCCATTTCCAACTCCTACAATCAATTACACCTGCCAGCATCCCTGTATTATCACACGTTTACTGGGCTGCCATCGTGAGTCTGGGCAGATATGGACCAATATTCTGGAGCCAATCTTCTTGCAGCTCCCACGCAGGCGCTGTAACTCAGGGGACCTGCCCCCCCACTTACATCTTGGGGGAAAGTGACTTCCATCCCCCTGGCTCCAAGCATGGCCACAGCTATTTAACGTATCCAAGTGACCCACCAAAGGCCATAGACATGTTAAATGACCATGCCACGGATTAGCCGCAAGGCTGTGGCTGTACAAAACAGCCTTGCATGCCCTGCTCCATATGTCCCTTCCCCCAATTCACACCTGTGGGGGAAGTGGTGAGGACATCCTATATGTCTCTCTAATATTTCCTAGACACCTTGAGTTCTGGGCCCCATTCCAAATCCCTTTTTTGGGGCCCCCCTCTTGGCTGCATCCTGTATCAGTTCTATGACATCGGCTCCAAAGTGAGCCTACCAGAAGAAAAATCCAATAAATAATTCAAGAAATAACACTTTAAAAGTTCATGTCAAAATAGTGTTTTTAAAGAATTTCTTTAGATTAAAATGATAAAGCCAATTATTTAAAAACTCAACAACGTTAATTGAACACTCTTAGAAAAAGGCATTTGAAATAAGATATATCGATTTATTGAAACATGGGAGTCAGGAGTCAAAAAGTGTGTTCATTTCTGGACCCTAACTGCCTATGGGGGAAAAAAAGATTTTGGGGAATGATTCCAATAGTTATTGTAAAAATTGATTTGTTAATTTCTTTTAATTTTCTTTTTGGAGGTATGATTGACATTTTAATTTTGGAAGTATAATCTTTTTTATTTGCTTCATTAGAGAAAAAACTTTCCCACAGATAAGAGAAACATCTCCTGTAAATGGGCCATGCTAAAGTGCTTTATTAGCTCAGGAGCAGCACCCTGTCAACCACCTCCATTCTGTATGGCCCCTGTAAATAACACATGAATGTGGTATTTTAAAATGCATTATATACTTCCTTGCATTTCAATAAAGAAAGGGAAAATTTATTTCACTAAGAATAAAGCTTATTTTGAAAGCAATAAACTCCATCTGATAGCTTCAATAAAAAAGAGGTTTCTGATTTTAACTTAATTTAACATAAAGGAAAGAAAGCAAAATCTTTAAATCGAGCCGAAGATATTTAGGGTACTATACACTTCACCCTTGTCCCATTTTCACTTTAGAGAATAGAGGAACAGGGGACAAAGGGGGCTCGGTTGTTCTCTTGGCTTCAAGATAGATATTTAAAAAGACAAGGGTTAGAAAATTTCACTTTCTCTGTCACATATATACCCATAAGCTTGCTTATTTCAAATCATAGTCATTAGAAAACTATTAAAATGTCCTGATTATCAAAGAGAAAGTTTCAATACCAGTGCACAAGCTAGCAATTAATAGCTGCTCATTGTGCAGACTAAGACTGAGAAGTTGGTGTGGAAATGTCCAAGCAGTGAAGGGAAAACAAAGGATTTATCATCTTTAATGACTTATCTATTTAGCCTAGTGGATTTCATTCTAGAAGATGACAAAGCCCACTTTTTCTTTTGATAAATATACTTCTTGAGTAACGTCCATTTATTTTTATCAAATAGAACTTACATTTATCATGACATATTTATAAACAGACTATCCCATTGACTTGGGTTTCCACTAACCAATTACCTGAAGGAAATCAGCATTCTGAGTTACCAAGAAAGCAACAGCCCATTTAATGTCCTTAAGGAAACAGAATCTATGAGTTACAACATTTAAAAAAGAAAAGATCGGGTTATTTTTCATGCATATAAACAACAATGATGACAGACAACATGACTCAAAGTAGAATATTGATGTAATCTTTATTTCTAAGTTGAATAGTTTTACAAACTAAGACACAATGAGTCTTTAGTCTTTAGTCTTAGAAAATAAAAATAAATCTTTTTCTTCATGTTTTCCTTGTTCACTTAGAAAAAGACTACATCCATGCTTCCCTTTTTCTGTATATTTTGTGACAAATTTCCTTTCTAAAATGGAAGATTAAAGGTTTTTTTTTTCTGATCTTTGCCAAACATCTTATATTATGTGTTTGCTTATATACTCAACCAAATATTACTACAGAGATAGGCCTAGTCTTTTAAAGACTTCTACTTTTTATGAGAAAGCATATAGGGTATCTGAGTAAAAAGAATTTGGGTTATATAATTAAATTAACTATTGTACTTTTTATGTAAATTTTTAAAACAGATTACAACCCTGTATCTAAAATCCAATTGGAAACTATAAATAAGATCTGAAGAAAACTGTATTTGAGCAGGAATTTTCTAGTCAGTTAAGGACATCGGATACACATGAGAATACTGTGTTTCTCAAAGGTGATAACAATGAAAATTCAACCCTGG
>PVKM010014339.1:12511-29294 GCA_004027735.1 Carollia perspicillata
AAAAAAAAAAAAAAAAAAAAAAAAAAAAAAAAAAAAAAAAAAAAAAAAAAAAAAAAAAAAAAAAAAAAAAAAAAAAAAAAAAAGCAAGAAAAAAATATCCTCAGGTGAGGATATAATAAAAATAAAAATTAAATTTAAAAAACAGAGTGTGAAAATTTAGCTCTGATACCTTACTGCCTATCAACATTTTGACACCTGAATGAAGCATTTAGTTTTAAAGCTTTACTAAGAACAAAATATCAATACCTAGTTAGCAGAAAATAAAATACATATTTCATAATTCACGCTTTGGAATTGGACTTTCTCATCCTCATATAGATATAGAAAGCCTAATTGACATTTGACATTTTGTGATGAAATTAATATTGTTATTGCAGTCCACCTTCATAGGTAGTTCACATTCATTACTTATAAGGAAAAGAAATAAGAAAGTGCTTTCTAAATCAGTGCTCCTCCACTTTATTGGGCATACAAATCACCGGGGATCTTGTTAGAAGGCAGGTTATGTTTCAGTAGGTCTGAGAGTCTGTATTTCTGCAGTGATACTGATGCTGCTGGTCAGTGAACCACACATAAAATAAAATGGTTCTAAATGGCAGTAGTCAACTAAAATCTACGGCCCAAACAAAAGAACTTTAATGCATGGAGGAGCTAACCATAATTTTTTCTATGATTGACTCCATTCGGTTTCAATTACGTTTCTAATTATGATTGAAAATTCTAATTTCAGCTTGGCTGCAAATTTACTCAGCTATTTGGAGTGATTAATTTGACCTATCTAAAGAATAACTTATACTTCTTATTTTAGCAGGTGAAGGAAATTTGAAAAGCAAAATAAATACCTTCATAATATCAAATTGCTGTAGAAATATTGATAGAAACAACTACTATAAAAAGCTTTTCTAAATGTCAAGTATAATGCCACAGTCTAGTAGATTTTAAAAAACATCTTGCTTGCTAACTTTCATCATGTCATACTTTAGCCAATTGTTGCTGATTTGTGTGCCCAGAATACATGAAATACCACTATATGTTTTTAGTTAGGATACTTTGAGTTCACACCTTAATGGGATTTTTTTAACTGATTGTGATTTAGCTAGCATGGCACACTTCCTCTTTCAATTCTATGTGGAAGTCAATAGTGCCCTTTGATATTCAAATTTTCACTGAATAGTACTTTTGACATGCAAATTCTCATCACAGCATTAGAGAAATTTTATCTCCGTGTTTTGCTTCAGAGGGTTTGGATGTAAGTTGCTGGCTTCCTAAGGAAGTAAAATAGAAACAAGGAAAAACCTATTTAAATTCAATCGTCTCCTTTAATACAACTTATCACTTCATGTAGTTTATTAATAGTTAATATTACAACCACATATTTAGAGAGAATGTGTATATGCATATGGTCATGAATATTGCGCTCTAGATTTTATATTAAAATTATGAATTTTTTGTATATCAATTTATGGAACCAAATTTAGGACACAGATGGACAAAATGTAAGCTCAGTATGATTTAAAAATATTTCTTAAGGGTCACTCTGTTTTATAGATTTGGCATTGTATTTACTATATAGTTGGTGGATTTAATCATGACACTGAATTTATCTTAAAGAATGTTTTACCTCTTTTTAATCTTAGTCATAAACATTCATAGTTTATCTTTGAAAATTCAGCAGCCAATTAGTCTGCCAATATTAAAAAAATCAAATTTTTACTGAAATAAATAATTATAATCCTAAAAGCCAAATTGGAAAAGGTGTGTGTTGCCTTGTGCATTCCATCATTGCCCATGATTCCTACTGTTGCAGAGAATCCTTACAAATGGGGTACCCATAAAAGGGTAGGTAGTCATCCAAGGGTGTACACACAGGCACACCAGCAAGATCCACCCATGAATAGAAACCTCAAGATTACTAGGGACCCAAGGGCATGCCAAAGTCAAGCAAGAGAGCAAGAGCCTGAGAAAAACAAGATACTTCTTCAGAACCATTATTATAAGACTAAGAAACTGGATATAAACCTAAATTCACTCATTGAAATCATCATTTCCTTTTTATTTCAGTTTCCCTCACTTTTCCCACAGAAAATAAAATTATGCTTGTCCTGGTGTTTCGATCTTCCTCTTCTGGATAGGTGTTTTGAAAACAGAATGTAAGTATACATTTTGCTCAACAATCATATATTTTGAGTACTTACTAGGAACTCTGGTTAAGTGCTTTACATGTTTATATTTTTCTCATATAATTACTTCAAAAACCCTATAGGGTAGATAGCATCTCCATATTTCAGGTGATAAAACTGAAGTTTATGCATTTGTTCAGTCAATAAATGGGTTTGTTTTAGAAGCACTGATAGGCGAGATGAGCAAGATCCCTGCTGTTGTGGATCTTAGGTTGGGAGGAGAGCAACTAACAGCAAACACATAAGTAAATAAAAGCTGAGAGGCCCAGTGACTGGGAGGAAAAGTGTCTTCAATGAAGGAGATGGTCAAGGAATGTCTGAGGAAGTGTGAAATTCAAGAAGGGCCCTGACTAACTCAAAGGGATTCAACTATAAATAAGGCAAAAGAATAGAAACACTTCAATATTCCCCCACAGAAAATTGTCTGCTGGAGGAAGTACTGTCCTGAAATATTTTGAACTAAATGAAAGACGCTACTAACTTGCTTGTGTAATCAAAAGGAAGAAAATTTTAAACATTTCTTTACAATAAAAATGTGTTTAACCTGTGTAAGGAAGCAGTAGGTCTCCTAAAATATATCAATTAATGGTTTTATCAATATTTCATTCCAGTTTCTAGGTTAGGAAAGTACATAGAGGAAGCCTCTATGATTTTCATTAAAACAGTTCCATGACTCAAAGTCCTAGTAATTGTTAAAGTAGTAAGTGCAAATAATCAGGAACTTTTAAAAAAAATTGTTTTCCCTGATGACAACTAACTAGAGCTCTCATTGTCCTAAACAGGCTTAGCCTCCACTTTAAAGTCTACATCTATGACAGTCCCAACTCATTTGTTCCTGGTGTAACATTAAGAATTGTAGGTAAAGTGTCACAAAAATTGTACTGAAGTGTCATTCAACTGTCAAAATGTTTATCAATTTTAAGGGAGTATAAGGAGAGAACCCTGATTGAGAAGAGGCATATCAAGGCAGATTTATACTGCAGTTTTTCTAATTATTGATTCTGCAAAGATAACTTAATCAAGATTATTGGTTATCTGTTTGGCTCCTTTGGAACACAAGAGCCTCGGGTTTAGATGGGCCCCCTGGAAAGTAGGAAATCCCTGGACCAGAGGAGTGGCTGGGCTCCGGGAGGGGCTATAAGCATCCTGCACTGATAACACGCTTGAGCTTTGAGCCAGCCCTGATCCACTGCATTTTTAGTTACAGAGTTTTTATTTTGTTTTTAGTCTACAGATGAAATGTGACCGGAAGATTTATATAAGAGAGAAGAAATAATTATAGGTCACAAAGTCCAATCACTCTTGATTCAAACAAAAATGTTACATCTGAAAACATTATACATATATGTAGTAGTATTTCCAAAAGAATTGCATAAATGGGGTCTCGTTTGACCTGAACAGTCACCTTCTGTGGTGCACTTCATAAGCCCATCTCACTGAAGAGAAAATGGAGGTTCAGTCACCTTTCCGGAGACAGACACTGGGTAAGCAACAAAGCCAGGTACAGAATGCAGGTCTCTGACTGTAAATTCTCTGTTCCCTGTTTCAGCATTACAGTCAAAATCTGCAGCTATCCCATCATTCCAGGAGATGGCATTTTAAATGCTTTTCATTTGAAAAGACTCCACAATGAGGATCATTATAGACTGTTCTTATTCAAAACATTGTAAATGTCATTCTGATCAAATCAATCTAAGACCAACCATCTCCCACAGTGGCACTGATAAGTGCTTTCTAGGAGGTTTTGCCTCTCATGACATAATCCCCAGAAGCTAAAGATAAACCCAGGACATTTCTGAATTGACACTGTCAGAAAACTCCTTCCCATACTAAACTCATTTTCCATATTTCAGCAATATAAACAAACTCCTCTGAGAATAAAACTGAACCTTAATGGCAGGAATTCTCTGCCTTCTATCCCACAGAAATAGTAGATGATTCTCTGCCATCCTAGGTTTGTGCCAAAACCTGAAGCTAAGAGATAAGAGGCGAGCCAGAAATCATAAACATAAGGCTTTAATTCTGCAATACAAGCACTACTAGAGCCATCAGCTAAATACCTAGACCTTGCAAGGCCTGGATTTTCAGCTGGGAGGATGACAGCTGAGCTTAGCTACCTACTTATTTGGTGGAAATTTCCCTTTCTTCAATTTTATAGCATTTATTCTGTACTAACTCAATAATAGCTGCTTAAATTCTTTTATAAAACAAATTAAAGAATTGATAGGTAGGTTGAATATAAGTAGAAAAATATAAATAAATACATGCATATATAAATTACATAACATTTATTTGCCTTTTATATATGAGCTCCATATAGTGTAAAATGTTATTAGTATCTTATTGATTTTATTTTTCTGATTGACAAAAGAAATAAAACAGTAAGAATGCTCACTCTGGAGAGAGTGTGGGTAAAGAAGCACTTTCAGTTGTGGTCACAGGTTTTATGAGTTTCCTGTAGTCACCTTAACAAATTACCAGAGATGGTTTCAAACAACAGAAAGGCTAGAAGTCCAAACTTCAGGTGTCTACAGGCCCATGATTTCTCTGCAGGATCTAGAGCAGAATCTGCTCCACTCCTACACCTTCTCTTAGTTTCTGGTATGGGCCAGAAATACCTGGTACACCTTAGTTTGCAGTGGCATTACTCCTATCTCTGCCTCCATCTTCATCTGGTGTTCTCCCTGATTCTGTCTTCACATGGTGTTCACATGTGTGTATGTGTTTTTGTGCTCAAATTTCCTTCTTACAAGGACATCAATCTTATAGGATCAGGGCCTACCCTTAATGACTTGATCTTAACCTGATTATATACGCTTCTTGGAAAGAAGCATTCCAAGTCATGAAAGCCTAGAGCCTACATCCAAGATTACGCTATCCAGCAAAGCTATCATTTAGAATGGAAGGGCAGAAAAAGTGCTTCCCAGATAAGGTCAAGTTAAAGGAGTTCATCATCACCAAGCCCTTAGTATATGAAATGTTAAAGGAACTTATCTAAGAAAAAGAAGATCAAAAATATGAACAGTAAAATGACAACAAACTCACGACTATCAACAACTACATCTAAAAAAACATAAATGAGCTAAGCAAACAACTAGAACAAGACCAGAATCATATAAATGGAGATCACATGGAGGGTTATCGGTGTGGGGGGAAGGAGGATAATGGGGGAAAATGTACAGAGAATAAGAAGCATAAATGGTAGGTAAAAATTAGAGGGTGGGGGTTAAGAATAGTATAGGAAATGGAGAAGCCAAAGAACTTATATGTACAACCCATGGACATGAACTAAATGGCAGATGCTGGTGGTAGTGGGGTACAGAGTGGAGGGGAATAAAGGGAAGAAAAAAATGGGATAACTGAAATAGCATAATCAATAGAATATACTTTAAAAAACAATTAAGATATATTTTAAGATCCTATGAATATAAACTAAAGAATGTTGAATGATGCTGATTTCAGTTTAGTTTTCAATAATGGAATTCATTTTTAAATAAATCATTTTATTTTTTTATTGAGATACACATTGTCTTTTAAACTTTCTATTTCTGAAGTTGAGTTTTATATTTTAGGGTCTAGAGTAAACTCTATTAAAGAATTTAGTTGTGCTCAGTACAAAATAAACAATTCTTTCTACAAAGGAAGATAACTCCTCTGTTAGCTAGTTGAATTTTGGGACTTGTTTATTTACTTATTCATCGATTTACTTTGTCTATTTTAGTTACTTACTGCAGTATCCCCAATACCCAGCAGAGCAATAGGAAAACACATATTCTACTTGCCTAAGAGGTAAATAAATAGTATTAATAAACTATCATCTAGAAATGTTGAGAGAATCTGCAATCTTTGTGAATTTGTGTGTGTATGATTCAGACTCTGTTATCAAAGACTGGATTGTTCTTTTAATTAAGATAAAGTAGAGTGAGTGTCTTCAGAACTCACTAAGTGGGAAAACCTAGTCACACTTTCTCTTTGCTGTAGAATTTAGTTTCAGGACTATACTATCAATTCTTTAAAAATATATAATGCATGTATAATTCATAGGCTATTTTTTTGAGAGTGAGAGTGAAAGAGAGAGAGAGAAACATTGTATGCACCCTGACTGGGGACCAAACCCACAACCCGCATGTGCCCTGACAAGGAATTGAACCAGAGACTCGACCTGTTGGTTTCTAGAACAATAGAACAATAACCAACCAATTGACCCACACTAGCCAGGGCCATATGGTTATTCTTAATTATCTCAATTATTATATCTATGTGCATTGCAAGCTACTTCTACTAATTTCTATGCTTGCTTATAAGTTTCTCTCCCTATTTTCTTGACCACAGCTGGGTGTTCCTCATTGAATCAAATAAACCTCTTGCAATTTCAAACTAGTTTGTGAATAGTACTATGTGTCAAATTAAAACAGGTTTATTTATTGGTAAACACATATAATCCTATGCTGTCCTATAAGTAGGACAATGGTTTTGAGATTTTTTTTTTAATTTAGCTGTTGATTTTAATCTAAGGCTGTGATGTAGTTACACAGTCTATCCTCACTGGCTCACCTGAAACACTTATAGCTAGTGGTAAATTAGGGATGGACATTATAATCTAGGGAATCTAAGAAAGAAAATCTATATTCCCTTGACAAAAACTCTACTAAAAGTCCCCAAATATGTATATGTAATGGCCATGGAAATGTCCTGCCATTATCTTCTATTAAGACAAACTACTACAAGGAATATATATATAGCTTGTCCATGGCCTCCAGTTTCCACATCTTCATGCACACCGTGTTCTACAGGCTGCTCCATGCCGAAGACTAAACTGGGCAAGCTTGCTAGAACCAGACCACTTCATGTAGAGGAAAGTTCTGGCTCACAGAACCCCGTTCAGCATGTCTAAGCATTTCTGAATCCCATTCCCAGGTTCTTTCTATCCAGTACTAACTTCTCTTTCTCCTTTCACAGATTTCAGACCTACATCTCGACCTGAAGACTCTCTGTATATTTTAATTTCCTCCCTGTTTATACTTCACAGGCATATCTGCTAACAAATATGTTATACATCTAATCCCATTTCAGCATTTGCTTCATGGAGGACAAAACAGATATGCTATTTGATGTATTTTTAATTATAAAATTAAAATTAATTAATGGCCTACATAGTATAGGTACATGTTTGAAAACACACAACAATAAGATAAAGTAAATTTTTTGAGTAATAAATATGTAAATAGACATGTCTTGGAATGGTACTATGTTTTTTAAAGGGTGGGGACACCTAATTTAATTTCATGATTTCTGGTTAATTTTCTCTAGTATACTGAAAATTTTAAATTATAGTATGCATAAAAATATATTTGGTAGAACAAAGTCAAGAAAATTCAGTTTTTACTATATGAAATATGAAATAAAACATAGTAAATCTCTCTCTGGGTGGTGTCCTCATGGTGTTCATCTTTGACCTAAAAACCAAGATCAAAGCCTGACTCCGTCACTGATTCCTAAATGAGTCACTTATGGGGCAAACCAGAGCTACTAAAGATCACAGAAAGATATTCTGTCCAGCTCTGTTCCTGTGGCTACATTTGATGAGCACAGCATATTGAATACAACACTAGCTAGAAGATTAGAATTGTGATTATCTCCTTATATATTTCCTAACACTGTTTGTGTTTTTTATTATAGCACTTCTTAAGAAATTTATTTTAAATAGCTCATTAAAAAACAAAAACAAGCAATTTAAAGAACTGTATACTCAACATTTAAAGAGCATCAAAGTATGTGCAGAAACTAATTGGTATGTAAAATATTTTTTACCATGTTTAACTTTGTCATTTGTTGGCAATTATAAATAATTGCTGCCTTATATTGGTAGCATATTAAAACAGGGAATTATTACATTAACTGTCACTAGTTTTATTTTACATGTAATTTAATACATTTTACTAAATTTTGTTTCCTTTTATTTGTCAACATTTGAAATATATACATTGTCTGTAAAGGTTTTTCTGTTTCCTCTAAAGTAACACTAATCTAATATAAAGAGAGATGGACATTAAAAGAAAATTTTCTAATAACCAGTGACAATTTAAGTCCAATACCCATTTGTAAGTTTGAGTACTTACTCATTTTTATGTAATGACTCATTCTCTAACCTCATCATACTTAAACTGTTAATAGCATGATTGACATAACCAACCCCTCTGTCATTCTCCAAACACGTTCTTCTCAAGGTGTCCATGAAGTCAGATTCTTTTTATTTTTCTTCTACCTTACTGCACCCTTCTCCTCAATCGCGTCTGGGGTTCTACTTCTTCTTACTTTTCAGGTCAGTCCTTGATACTGTTCTCACCTCTGCCCACATTGTATCCCCAGATGATCTTGTCTAGTCCCTTGGCTTTGAATATTATCTCTGTCCCATGGACTCACAGCTCTGTACTCTAATCATGATATTTCACCTGAGTTTCTTTTTTTATAAGAAATTGTTGGAATTTAACAACACGTTCTTTTTTTATAAAGATTTTATTTAGTTATCTTTAGAGGGGAAGGGAAGGAGAGAGGGAGAGAAACATCAATGTATGGTTGCCTCTCGTGTGTCCCCTGCTGGGAACTGGCCTGCAACCCAGGCATGTGCCTTGACTGGGAATCAAACCTCGATCCTTTGGTTCGCAGGCCCATGCTCAATCCACTGAGCTACACCAGCCAGGGCATCACCTGAGTTTCAACTGCAAAAACCACTGGCCTTCTCAAAATCATTCATTCTTCAAATTATCCCTTCCTTTATTCAACGAACATTGAGTGTCTGTTATTTATCTTACACTGTTCAGGCACAAACAATAAATAATGAGACCCTCACCAGGTAGCATAGTTGGTTAGAGCACTGTCCTGATATGCCAAGGTTGTGGGTTTGATCCCTCATCAGGGCACATACAAAAAGCAACCTATGAATGCATAAATAAGTGGAACAACAAATCCATGTTTCTCTCCTCTCTTTCTTTCTCTACATTAAAAAAGAATACAATAGTGACAAACAAGACAAAATATCTACACTTGAATGTCCAGTAGGCAGCTCACACACAATGCATAAGAAGGGCACACGTTTTTTGCTCCCAAATCAGCTTCTTAATTCTTCTACATTTTCAGTATATGACCAATTTTCCTCAACTTCCCCAGACTTTTAAAACCTCCATGTCTCCTACCCATGGAAGCAGGTCCTGAGACAAGCATTCTGCACAAACAGCTTATTTGGGTATTCCAGGAAATACCAGCAAGGCAGGGAAGAAGTGATATGGGAAGCAAAAGCAGCTACTAAATCGTTTTTGAGCCAGCTACTATAATGTGAAAATGGAGCTTGATTTCACAGGGAAATTTTGCAAAATTATATGAAGTGCACATCTCAGAATTATCTAATTGTAAGAGTAAGGAAGCTGGGATATTTATACAACCATTCCCACCAGTAATGGACTTCAATGAGCTGTTGGGCAGAGACATTGATTGCCCAGTACTTCCAGCCTGCTGGACACATGAGCAGAGCAGCCTTCTGGAAAAAGTCCTTAGACACAGGGAAGCAAATGTTGGCAGCCAGAATTCCTCTGGGCACTCTGAACCATAAAGCCAGATGGGTATGGGTAAGGAGTTGGCAGTAACTGCTACATCCTCCTTGATTCTACCCCATACCCCAATCTACCCATTAATGAATCCTGTGGACATCACCCCAAACTATATCTCAAATTCCATTACTCTTCTCAGCTCCACTGATAAAATCTGAGTCCAAATCACTGACATCTTTCATTAGCATTACTCTCCACCTTCACCCTTGCTTTCTACATTCTGATGTCACACCAAAGTCACAGGCATCATCTCAGTGCTGGAATCAGGTTATGTCCCTTCCCTCATTAAAGTCCTCCCACTGTAATGACATCAAAACCCAAACTTACATGTCCTTCAAAGACCTCTTCTCCAACCTTCTACCATTTTTCTTCTTACTCTAAATAATCCTGATGAGTTACTTTTTTCCCTCAAATACAACTTGCTTGCTTCCGTTTCAAAGAGTTTGCACTTTTCCTTCTGCCTAGGATGCTCTTGTGATAAATCTTTGCATGGCTACCTATTTCTCATCATTTAGGCCTGCCCCACACAGCATCTCCTCTCAACACCCTAGCTAAAGAGCTTTTCCCACCCCTAATGACTCTACTTTAATTTATGTAAATTAAGGCAAATTCAAATAAAGGCAAATTCAAACTTTATCTTGTTTACCACTATATCCCTCTGCTAAGAACAGTGTCTGAGACATATCAGATTTTAAATAAATATTAGTTTAACTTTAAGAAAACATTTTACAAATGGAGAATACTATATGATACTATTTTTAATGAAAGACGTATGAGGACAAAGAAAACCTAATGGAAATAAATATGTAGATGACTTCTTTTCCAAATGAAACAAAAGTTAATTTTTGGCCAATTAATTAACATGATTAGTGAAAACATATATACTTATTTTTTTTATTTTAATGTAAAACATCTGACTGTAAATTTATCCCTAAGTATATTAATGTAGAGCCAATGCTCTTTTCACAGGGTCAGCTGATTGAAGTTTTTCTTCTCTTTCACATAAACCTCAAATTTAAAGGGCTAGCCATGATTTCTATATCTGTTTCTTTCAATTGAAAGAAGAAAAAAGTGATTGCAAATCAAACTACATGAAGAATATACCTTATAAAACTGTCTTGTTCATATTAATGTAAAAAAATATCTTAGGTGACTTAACCTTACAAAGTTTTACAAAGTAATCATCTTAGTTTTCATAGAAACAAGTTTCTGTTTTCCCTTTTTATTTCATAATCTTAAGTAATATGTAATTGAATTATTACATTAATAAATATAAGCATGAGCTAGTTTTGGAAGAAAAACTACTAACTTTTTTTTTCAGAATACCCAATTGTGGGAGCAAACTACAGAAGCATGATAGAGTAGACTCCGTGTTAGGAGGGAGTTTTCAGGCTGCAGGGGAAATTAGTTTAATTTTCCAGGTATATTCCCAGTTAAACCCAGATATATTCCCAGCTAAACACAGGTATAGAGATTTTTGGTTACTCTCATTAATCAGTTAAGAAAATGTAGGTTAAAAGGGTTTCCTCTGATCCCTATAATGTTAGTTGTAATTCTATTTTCTGGACATTGTAAAGAGTAGAAAAATGTAATATTTCCCCACATTTTTTAGTTTAAAATTTTCTGCAGTATGCATTATCTATACAAGAAATTTTAAATAATAGTAAATAATCACAATACTTTTAAGTGAACAAATGAGTAACATCTGTTTTTACCTTGTGATTTTGACTGTTTTAATTTATTTGAAATTTACTTAAATTTTAGTCTAATAGACTCTCAAATCCAGAAACTATGCATTTTTTGTCAGTTAAATTTGTGTGTGCCTACCTTATGGGCTATAGAAGTCCGTATTTTAAAGGTATTTCAGAGTCTTTAATTTATCACTTACTTATTTTCCCTTTCCCTTTGATAAAGTAAGGAATTTGGAGAGAGGAATAAATATTTAAAGAGTGAGAATGGAGTCTGAGAAGTTGATTTTTAAAGGCAACATTTAGCAGAAGAAATATTTTCCTTGAAAGCCATGACCAGAATATAAATTAAAATCTGTTTTCCAAGGCATGGCCCCAAGACCCGAGACACATTTGGTGTGGAGCGTCCGGCTGTTCTGGCATGACTACTGAGACACAAAAGGACTAAAATAATGCAGCAATTCTTTAAATGACATTCAATAAGACTTAACTTTTCTGACTTTCAGGAAAGCTTAGTTTAGGTGGCCAAATGGGCTAAATCCTTTTCTGTGAAAGGTTACAAACATATGGAAATAGATTCTGGGATATTTTCCCTATTTCTAAAAGAGACATTAAGACCTTACCCCTATTGCAGTGAGAAACAATATTCTGGCTTCTAACATTTTGTCAGATCTCTCTCTGGGAGGTATCACCATCACTGTGTTTGCAACCGGTATCAGCCCCCTTTCCAAGCCACCTCCTCCACTAGACAGCCCATTTTGGTTAAACATATTAGCAGTGTCTTTCCAGTCACCTAAGTTGGAAGGCTTATAGATCTCTCTTGTCTTCTTATTCTCCTTTCTTAATTAGTCCTCTGAGACTCCTTTTGTACCTCAAAGGGGTCTTCCCTTTCAATCACGGCTTTTAGCTTTCTAGGGTCTATTTACAGCTTCCTGACTTTGCCTGGAGTGAGACTAATGCACCTGCACAGGGTCTCTAGATGAGCCTTTCTGGAAGCAGGGCAGGACAGGGAGAGCACAAATCAACAAGGTAGAAAGGTCTGGAATTAAAGCTCAGCCTCTGCCTTCTTAGCTAAATGTCCTTGAACAACATACTAAACATATCTGAGCCCCAGTTCCATTATCTGCAAACTGAGAAATAATGCTCACTTTGCAGCATTTTTGTAAGAATCAGAGATAGTGTAAGGCTAGCATATCTTCATATAATTACCATAAATGGCATGTTTTTCAGAGTAGATACACGGTAAATGGTGAATACTACCTGTACTGCACTCTCATATGCTAAAACATTGAATGGCTTTCCATTCTCTTATTCCAACTTGGCCTTTCTGCTCTCATCTAGCCTTGTCAAAATGCTAATTTTTTCTTGTTCAAATTCACCTTCAAGATCCAGCTCAAGCCCTGTCTCCTGCAAAATTTCTTTCCCAATCATACCAAACCTTCAATTCTCATAACACTGTAGCAGGTGTGCCCTGTACTTGGTGATACTAAAATAATAACAACAAAATAAAATTAATTTAGCTCCATTTATAAAGATAAACATCAAATAGTCTAGGTGTAAGTTTTCTTCCTTCCTTCCTTCCTTCCTTCCTTCCTTCCTTCCTTCCTTCCTTCCTTCCTTCCTTCCTTCCTTCCTTTCTTCTTTCTAGATGAAAGCCAACTGCATAGCATTTCTATGGTGGCCATAGCAACTGTACATTTGGCTTTACAGAGAACCTCTATTTCTTTCATTCTTTAGTACCAGGGGCTTGAAAGTCCTGGGGAGAAAGTGGATCCATTTGCAAAACTTCTCCTAGGAAACTCATAGGAAGGAAACAAGACTCCGATCCAGAATCCTTCTGAGGGACCAAGGCTGCCCAGGTACAGTCAGATGAATGAAAACAATCAGTGGCTGAGAGAAGACACAGAATGACCTGAGGACACTGGGGAGGGGCTAGGTCTGCAAACAACCTGTGACTGACCATGGGGCTCCCGACTCAGCCACGTTGACATTAAGGGCAGGTTCCCAGGTGCATATTTGTTAGATAAACTGAAGAGCTAGATAACTGGGAAGCTGAAAGCTGGAACAGTGGCAATCCAGGCCAATCTGAAAATAAATACGAGCCCTGGCTCCAGCGATGAGTGATAGTCTAGGCAGAGGCAATTGGCGAAAATGGTCTCTAACACCAGAGGCAAAAGGAGCGTGGGTGAACAAAATGACTGTCACATTTTCAGCAGAAATACCAGGACTCTAAGTCTGAATATAGGTCCAGGACTGTGGTCCAATTTTCAGGAATGCCCCAAACGTGGTAGCACTATGGAATTCTCCAGTGTGAAGAGGGCACTTGTATGTGGAGAACCTTTCAATGGAGCCTGGAGTCCCGACCACCAGCCTCATCAAGCTGATCAAGTCTCTGAGTTTCTGGGACCTATCACAGAATGCTGGATTTTTGGCCATATACAGTGAGAAGAATACAAAGAAAGAACACTATTCATCCTGTTAATTTGGGCATGTAACATTCTCAAGCTGTGATTTTATGTGAGGTTTAGTTTATCCTAAACAAAGAGTAGGTAAACTCCCTTCAGAATATACTATTTTCTACATAGTGGTAAATTTGTTACTAGATGTCAGCATTTTTTAAATTATATATACACACATATATTTATTTGTATATATATAATTTAAATAATAATATATATTCTTATCATCCACGTGGTCAAATATCACCTATTACATAGAGTAGGTGTTCAGTAAACAGTTGGAAAATAAATGAATGTGTAAAGACGTACAGGAAACTTTCATGAAGAATTGATTTGGTATTGTTTTAATATTTGTGTGTACTTAATAACTTTATTTTTCTCTTCTGGTTCAATTTGGTCATGGGATATTCTGAAGATTAATGAATAAAATATTTATGACATCTTTTAGAAAGGCAAATGAAAGATCAACATAATATTTCCTCTCTGCACAATAAAGCCAAGGAATTCCAACTATCCCTAGGGCAAATTAACCCTAAAACTCATTGCATTCTGGCTGAAATATTCTTTTAATTTATTAATGTGAATTTAAAGAGTATTGGCCACGCATATCTAGGAAATTAGTGCATCGGAGTAAACCCTCGCCATTTCTTACTCCTTTTACATCACAAAACTGCACAGGCTATACTTTCTGAAGAAAAGTCTTTCTACTTTAAATACAATTATTTAGGTGTTAGCCTCATGAAATGAACATCAACAATTGGATACTAAATCTAGCTCTGATTCATGCTCATTCATTCATTTCTTCTCATCTAGTGCATTAAAGTAGGCAACTACCTACTTTTAGATTTTTTTAAGTAGTATTCTGTAGTTGCATTCTTACTCAGTTGTCACATTTGTACAACAAAGCATTAAAAGACTGGATGAGTGACACACTTTACTCTGCACAGAAACAGCAGTTACAACGAAAGTTCAGAAATGGCTTTTGCCTTGAGGAAAACGCAGACCATTTTTGGAGGATCAGCTGTTTGCCAGACAGTCTTTAAGCAGTGTATCTGTGCACTTAGTCTTCAGAATGACTGAATTCACTGTGGTGTATAATTATTTCCATTCAACAGATAAAGTGCTTGAGGCTCAGAGATGTTAAATAATTAGGAGTCTATAAAGAATGGAATAAGCAGGCCTCAGCTTCAATAGTCAGATGATTCTCATCCCAATCTCATCCCAACTTTCTTGTTCTAAGACAAGATGTGTTTAGCTGTCTTCTGTAACTGGCATTAAAAAACAAACAAAAAAAAATCCTAGGAAAAATTCATCCTGTAATTTTCTGCCCAACAAACCATCTTCTTAATCTAAAAAAGGAAGTGACCTGACAATGAGAGGAAATAAATGGCCCATACCATTTCATAAACTCCTAACTAGATTTAAAAACCTGTTAAATAGGGACACATAATTCTAGTGGCACACTTAAAATCATTGTGATTGGCTTCATTTCTAAGATGATGAATTCAAGTACTAAATAGATTCTTTATGAATGCCTCTTAAAGTTTCTATGTCAGTGAATCATGTGGCACACACAATTCCCACCAAATACCTACTACAGTGCAATTGCATAAAACAGATTATGATTGATGCTAAAGTAATATGACTGCATAATTTAAATCCTAATCACTATGTCACAATTTGTTCTATATTTATCAAGCACTGAGAGTTTAAGAGGAAGCAGTAATATAGCTCATAATTATAAAAAGCCTCCAGGAAGATTTCCAATATTTTTATTTATTAATTTAGAGCCTTTATTAGAGCCTTAAGATAACACACTAAAATTTATTATTTTTCTTGGACAAGTGGCACTCAAAGATATTAAGTTACAGTGTTAGAAAGTGTTGGAAATGCAATTCAGATGCTGCCTCCTGGCCTCTGTTAACTTTAGGAAGGAAATAAGAGGGTTTAGTAGATTGAGTACCTCACCCAAAGTTGATGTGAAACCCCATATGTTAAAGTTGAAGAAATAATAAATGCAACATTTTTGCTGGTTTCTAATTTATCATGCTCAACATTTTACTTCTGGATGCTCAAGGTGCTTTCTGTTTGCTTCTGGTTGTAGTCCAGGGATCTCCCTTCATGAATAACCTACCTATTCTATATATCTGCATCTATAAATGAAGATTATATCTGCACCATGATGTTGTCACGAGGCAATAAGAGCACTGGGATATAGTAAGCATTAAATGTATTTCACAAATAGGTTGTTTTATAGTAGAGGTTGTCAAATATAAATGGTAACATAAAATGGGGGCTAGATCAGAATTTAAGCATAGTCATCATTTGGATCAAACTTCCTAAAGCTACTCTACATCCTAGAGTCCTTAAAGTCATACGTGTGTGGCCCTATCTTTAATAATAGACTCAGGTAATTCTTTGGATCAAATAGGCAAGAGAATTTCTATATTGGTGGGGCAGGTAGGTAGATAAATTAAAAACAAAAAAAGAGGAAAATATACAATGTGGTACATATTTACATAATAGTCATGATTGTTGTTTATTATATATAATATATATTTTATTATACAGCAAGTTCTTTATTTGCATCTTTTCCAGTTGTTTTAATTTTTAAATACAATTGTTCTATAACTGAGTATGACAAAAAAGCTTGCAGTTACAATCAGAAGGATAATTATCAAGTCATGTCTTCTTTCAGTCTGCAATTTACCAGATATGTGAAGCCCTACATCTCAGAACAAGTCAGTTTCTAGCAGGCAATGCTGCACTTTGCCCTCCTGTCAGAGCACTGGCCATCCCCTTATCTATGTGTCCTTGTCATCAATGTCCCTTGAGGAGCTCTCTTTCCTGAA
>PVKM010014340.1:0-29131 GCA_004027735.1 Carollia perspicillata
GCCTAGGCAAGACGTAGAAAGTGAGAAGCCTTAGTGGTAGTATTCTGGCAAAGATTGAGTGGTTATACTAAGGTAGGGCTTGGATGTTCTAATGAAGGTTAAGCTAAGGTCTAAGATGAGAACTTCTTACACTGTTTATAGTCCTTCAGTGCCCTTTCTAGATGTAGTCATTCAAATCCTAGCATAGTCATGTGCTCATCTTAGAGAAAACACAAATTTAAAGTTGTTTGTTTATAACTATCCAAAATGTGTTTCTATTTAACAAAATATACTTTAAATTAGTTTTTTTTAACATTGTGGAAGTACCGTTCCTTTACCTAGAGAATAGTCTACCTCTTGTAACATGGAAAGATGCATCCAGGTGTCCAGGAGAAATTTATTTGAATATTTATTGTCTTTCTCTCATTTATTTCCTCTTCCATTAAAACAAATTTTTAAAAAAGATTTTATTTATTTATTTATTTTTAGAGAGAGGAGAAGGGAGGGAGAAAGAGAGAGAGAAACATTAGTGTGTGGTTGCCTCTCACGTGTCCCCCACTGGGGACCTGGCCTGCAACCCAGGCATGTGCCCTGACTGGGAAACGAACTGGCGACCCTTTGGTTCACAGCCTGCACTCAATCCACTGAGCTACACCAACCAGGGCTAAAAAAATATTTTTACAAACCCTGCACCGACTCTTCGTTAACTGTTATTTTGAACGGGAAGTGTTAGAATTTGAGTTGTAGAGGGAACTAAGCAGATGATACGCATCGGAGCACTTCTCATAAGAATGTAAAAATTTTCACAAATTACATTTGTGTCTTTCTATTAAGAGTCTGAATTTCTCGAGAAGAGAAATTAAGTCTTCTCGCTGTTTAATTTACCTCAGACAATAAACTTGATGCATTCCCCCAAAAAATATTGTTACTGGAAAGACTTAATGGAGTGGCCAGGAACTCTTTTGTAAACGCTGAGCAACTTTCGAAGAGAACTGGCCCTCCACCCGCCACCAGCACTGGAATACTCCTAAAAGTCTTGTGCCTAAGACCATCTGTGTAAGAGTCACCTGGGATGCTTTTTGAAAAAGACCATTATTAGGCTTTTCTACAACTCTAGTGAATCAGAGTCTTTGGATGGGGTCTATGAATATTGCATATTCTTTTTGGTAAAGATGCCCAGGTGACTTACACATACACAAGATGTGAAAACCTCTGCCCTGGGGGAGGGGGTTTGCAGGCGCACTGGCTTATCCCTGTCCTATTTACAGATATTTCTGGTGTAAGTCTATGTTTGCGTTCCTGGAAAAAAATTAATTTTGCAAAACCACACACTAAAAATAATGGATCTTCTGGGAGAAATAGGGCTAGGTAAAGAGAACTTGAAACTTAGGGAACTATAACTGGGGCACCAGCAAGACTAATAATGATCTTGATAAGAAACTGTAGCACAGCCCTGACCAGTAGGGCTCACTGGGTTGGACATTCTTCCACAGAGCGAAAGGCTTCCGGTTCGATTCCTGGTCAGGGCACATACCTGGGATACGGGTTTGGTCCCCAGCTGGGGTGTGTATGAAAGGCAACCTATGGATGTTCGTCTTCCTCTCCTTCTCCCTCCCTTACCCTCTCTCTAAAAATAAATAAATGAAATCTTAAAAAAAGGAAGTAAAAAAAAGAAACTGTAGTGCAATTACAGCTCCAATAATATTTGTTCTTAAACAAGTTGACTATACCCTTAAACCTTGAGACAGGTATCTATCTTGCAGGCCTGGGTCCCTGAGGGCGTTCTCTTCTAGCAGAGGTCGGTATTAACTTTGCTATCAGTGTTTTAGAAGACTGATACACGTCTTCATTATAGTACTTCTTTCTTACAAAAATAGGGGAATAGATTTGCAGCTTTTCCGTCTGCACCATAGCCTCTCCAGATAGCTTAACACAGTGAAACCTGTAAGTATTCGCGAAGTCACGAACTCAGCCAGGACTTGGAATGCACATCCGTAGGATATCAGCTTTTTGTTCATAAGATCTTCAAGTATTATTAATGCTATTTCTTTATCAGAAGAAAGTTTGTTCCTTCATGATTCAATTCATTAACGGGCTGATATCATGCCCCTACTTAGGACCCTCTTATTACGTTAACACATGCTGTGGCTGAACCGCTATAGAAATTTTGCTTCCTTTTTTTTTTTTTTTTTGTCACTCTCATGGTAAAATTCTTAACGTTTGAGTTCTCACAGGAACATTCTAATGGTTAAATCAAGGACGCCCACTGCATTGCAGATGGATTTTTTTCAGAAAGTGGTGACTCTGTGGTTGTTTACGGTGGCCTCAAGATCTGTGTCTCTAAGCTTGATCTAAGCTTGGTTCTTCAGTGTCCTATTTCTATACCTTTGAACTTATTTCAGATGATTTTTTACCCTCATACAGATAAGTCATTGTTCAACAAATTCACTGCACGCTGTTGGTCCTATTTCACAATGTTCCCTTGTGTTATGTAAGATATTTGAGGTATACCAAAGTTATGCAAGAAATAGTTTTCTGTTCTTAAAATTAGATTTATTGGGGTGACATTGGTTAATAACATTATACAAGTTTCAAGTGTACAGTTCTATAATACATGATCTGTGTATTGCATTGTGTGTTCACCTCCCAGTCTAGTCTCTCTCCATCGCCATGTATTTGACTCCCTTTACCCTCTTCATCCAGAACCCCCTTCCCATCTGGAAACTTCTCTGCTGTTGTCTGTGTGTATGAGTGTGTTTTGTTTCTTTTGCAACAACATGGATGTATCCTAACAGTATCATGCTAAGCAAAATAAGTCAGATGGAAAAGGACAAGAACCATATGATTTTACTCATATGTGGGATATAAAAAGAAAAGGGAAAGGAGAAAAGAAATAGCTTTCTTTAGTAACAGAAACTAGGCCACAGCTGTAGGATTCCCAGGTGATGTATTTTATCAGACATTAACCCAGAAGCGAATGTAATGTTAACCAGTAAAGTCTACTTCTGAGGATTTTGTGTAAATTTTTATTTATTAATATTTCTAAATGATTGTATTTTCTAAAAATAAACAAAAGTGTTGCTACTTAATAGTAAAGTCACTAGAAAGACAATTCATTGTATTTTGTTACCTTTACTATCACATTTCAGCAAATTTCTACCAATATTTAGGTTTGGATTCTTAAAAATTTTGGAAAACTTTGTGAAAGTCCTTTTTTTCTCTCTCTCTCTGGTATACTATTGCCATTGGGATTCTAGTATTCATAAATTATGTTTAAATATAGAAATTAGGTCGGTGACTCTCTGCTCATAAATTCCTGAAACACAAAGTACAAAAAGGAGAAAAGATCTCTCTGACTCACTTTGGAGCTCACCAGCTCTGGAAGGCGACCCCACCTCTTCAGTTTATGAACAGGAAATTGAGGTGAGAGAGTCAGAATCGTCTCGGTCAGGGCTGGTTGGGGTCAGTCCTTGGGGTTAAACTTCAGTTCCTAATGGTTTCCAACCTCTGTTCCTTTGGAGGGGCATGTCTATAATTCCTTTGGTTGGAGGGGGTTGTTCTTGGACCCAGAACAGGAGGATATGAAGGGTGAAGTGATTTATAGCTCATGGTTCTCCTCCCCTGGTTTATCTATTTTTATACACTGAGGCCCTATAAACTATTCCATGAGATAGAGTTCCACAGTTCTTAATATCAGAAAATCAACACAACTGATCTCTCTTTGGGAATTGTATTAGTTTTCTGTTTCTGCTGTAACTAATTACCATGAACTTGGAGGCTTAAATCAACACACATTTATCATCTTAGATTTCTCTAGGTTAGAATTCTAGATGGGTCTCGCCGGGCTAAACATCACAGTGTTGGCAGGGCTGGGTTTCCTTCTGGAGGCTCTAGGAGGGAATCTATTTCCTAGGCCTTTGCAGCTTCTGGAGGCTGCCCACATCCCTTGGCTCTGGGCCCTCCTCCCCTGCCTTCAAAGCCAGCAGCACCCTAGTGCTGACCATTCTTTGACTGTCTGTCCCAAAAACAGATTGTCTACCTTTAAGGATTCACAGGATTAGATTGGTACACTGGATAATACAGCACAATCCCTATTTGAAGGTCCTTCCTTACCTTAATCCCATTTGCTGAGTTTCTTTTGAAGTGCAAGCCAAGTATTTACAGGTTCTAGAGATTAGGATTTAGACACTCCTGGGAGTCAGTATTCTGCCCAGCACAGGAAGGAATGTGCTCTCACTGGTCTCAGCTCTGAGTGCGCATTTTTGAAACTTTATAGTAGTTTAGAAAGAAAGCTTTGTAAACTGCTCAAACTTACCAAGCACTTAAATAATGAACTAATAAGTATAGCCACCAAGATCTACTGCTTGTTGGCAATTTGACACACACTGACTGCTAAGTGCTCTAAATGCCTCATCTCGTTCACTCCCTGTGCATTCCTATTACAATCTAGGCAGGTCCGAGTATAATCTCATTGTACATCTTAGGAAACTGAGGCCTAGAGAGTGTTAATAACTGGCCCAAGGTTGCAACACTACTGTATGGCAGAATACAGCTTGAATTTTAGTCTGTCTGACTCAGGCTTTTAACCAAATCCACTTCCCTACTTACAGTTAGTCCCAAAGTGGTAAAACGTAGTATAATGAAATATTGAGAATATAATTTATGAAGAGAAACCTAACTGATGGACAGTTGCTTTTAATAATAAAAATAATATGTTACCATGAGTAAAAGCTTTTAAAATGCCTCTGCAACTGAGCAGTGTTTAACTGATTCGTATTAGTTGGTTATGTAAAGTTTTGTGATCAATTCTTAGCGTCTCAATTTAAGAAGGAAAGAAGGCTGTGTTGCATGACTGACTAGAAAGGATGTAGCTCCCTCAACAATTTTAATGCTCTTAGAGTGTAAAACTAAAGAATTTATTTCATAAATCATATTATAGTTTAATCAGCGAATAGATGATTCCTCTATGCTCTGCTTCACCCCAGGAGGGAAGCTCCAGGAGAGTAGGGGATCATGTTTTTCTTACTCATGTCTGCATTCCAAGTACTGAAAACAGAGGTGTTTATTTAATAGACACAATAATAATGGTAGGAAGAATGGAAATCAAGACAGAGCTAAGAGAGTAATACTGGTTGTCCACGTGAACGAGAAAGGACCTGGGAACTCATTGGATTCCAGGTGTTTTTATCAATAGAGCATATTGTAGTGTATTTGGCAAAGAAAAGACCATAGAATAAGTTAATTTTATATGAGCAAGAAAGGTAGTGATAACCCTGATAAAGCCAATATGTGCGTGTGTTTTTACAGAAATTTTGTGCATTAGAGAGAAACTAGGGGCTCTTTAGATTTGGAGTATTTGAATCACACATTGGCTTCATTTCTTTATTCATTCAGCCAATACAGTTGAGCTCTGTGCTAGTTACTGGGATAAAAGATGAATTAAAAGAAGAAAGCCCCTGACTTAAAGGAGCCTTCTGCCTCCTCAGTGAAACAAACACCTTTGAAGATAAAAGGCATTGTATTCAATGGAATATTAATGGCATTATGGGAAAACAGAAGAGGGATGCGTAACCTACCATTCAACAAAGGAATAAGTCGGGCTGCTCGTCTTGAGTATTTTTGGGGTGGGGGGCAATAAAGTAGTTTTATGGAGGAGTTGCAGAGAAGGACTGAGTTCCCATATGCCCTTCGCCCGGCTCCCCATTTCCTTGGTATAATGATCGGAACTAAAAATCATCATTGGTACAATACTATCACCTACAGACCGTAGTCAGATTTCACTATCTTGACTACACCTTTTAGTGGTGAGATGGCGTCAAGTATGAAAGTGCTTTGTGAACAGTAGGCTCCGTCCCAGTGGTCTAAGAAATGCCATTGGAGTTGGCCTAGTCCAGGTCACGGAGGGCGAAAGTTGCATTCTCGAACGGCGGCTTTAGTAATCTAAGTATGAGCTCTCCCGAGGTTAGCTTCCTTGAATAACACGTGCAGTTCCCTCCATGAATGTAATTCCTTATGAATCTCCATTGTTTTTTTTTTAAAAAGCTCTCATTGATGGTGTGTTGTTGATGGTGGGCTTTGACAGTGTCCTGTTCAGAGAACATGATAGAGTACCTTGACGCTCTCACTGTGTCCTGTGTAATAAGGGAAACCCACCTTGCAGACAGCAGGTTGTGGCTCACATAAGACCAGAGACTGAGTTAAACTGGAGTTGGAAGCTGCGCCTGCCTGACTCCAAAGCCCATCTCTTCCTCCCAAGTGCTGCTTACTGAGGCATTTTCCTATATGGCCTCCCAGAATAAGCATTTTCCAAATTATTCTTCTTACTGTGCAAAACTTCATTTCCTTTTTTATTCTAAAATGATTTGCTTCATGCTCTGAGGGTTTTCGACACATTGTATTTAGTATTTTATGAATCTAAAATTTTTATGACTTTAAAGACACATTGCTTTACTGTCTTGGCCTTCCTAGTCCCAGTCTTTATGATTCTATAATGTTTAGTCTATGCCTTTACACTGGCAGCCCTTCCCTTTGAACGTTTTAGGGACCCTACTTGATAGCTTCCAGCCGCTTTTCTGTGTGTGTGTGTGTGTCTTGAGGAATGACCAAAGCTGTAGGCAAGTGTCAATTATGTAATTTTGTGTCATCTAGATTTATATGACTCAATATTTTCTGACTTTTCAGATGATTTTAAATTGTGGCAGTCAAATCAGCACTAAATAATAACTAATTTTTTAAGGTATAAAGTGTTTTCACTTTCATGTTTAAGTTATATTTTCACAACTGTGTAAAATAGGTAAGAAGCTAAGGCAGAAGCTAGGCTAAGCTAGGTAAGGCAGAAGCCACCCCCCTTTCTTTTACCCACAAGATTGTGGAGGTTCTGAGTACTTACGTGACTCCCTAGTCCCACTTAGAAACCAGGTTGCTGACTTCTCGTTCTTATTGTTACCAGAAACTATCAAAAGCTAGAGGCAGAAATGCAGGATGTTATGTGTAGTGTAGTCATTTAAATTCCTGGACTAGGAACTGTTAACAAAGAATCTAATTAAACTTCTTTCCACATAAGAACAAACAAAACGAAGATATTGCTAGGAACATGCCATTGTCTCTGTGGAGGAAATGAAAGCTACACGTTGACATGCTAAGTAAACTTCATTTAGCTTTCTTTTGTGGGACGTTTGTGAATCTTTGTGCCAAGAAAATTTTATTGCAATTTAGGAACCAATGGGTTATGAGAATCAAGCCCACTTTTACTTTAGAAAGATGCTTTAATGAATTTATTTTGATCTAAAATAAGGGAAACAGTGAATTCTAAGTCTTACTGTGATTTCTTTTTGTGTGCTGTCTGAAACTGGACAGCTTTGGCTCCAGTCTTACAGTCTGACTTCTGAGGACTGTACAGAAAACCACCATGGCCTTGTAGTTCTGGCAGGTCTCCAAACTAGATTGACTTATTTTTTTTTATAGTCTTTTCAAATTGAATATATCGGGGCTACATTGGTTAATAGCATTATATAGGTTTCAAGTGTGCAGTTCTATAATCCATCGTCTGTATATTGTACTGTGTGTTCACCACCCCACATCCAGTCTCCTTCCATCGCCGTTTATTCAAACTAGATTCTCCAGACGAACAATGGTGGAGCGTAGTCTGTCTCACCATGAACCATCTGTTTAGTTTGACTCTGGTTATTTTTCTACCTCTTCAACAAATTCATGACGCTGGGAACCTTAACAAGAAACTTGTCTTCCTTGTGGGGTAGTGGTAAAATAAGGATTCCTTTTTAGGTTGTCTGTGGGCTTGCTTAAAAATGCAAAGAGCTACACAAGCTTTAAAGAGCCTCAGAAAGTCAAACTTGCGCCCTACATAATAAGAAGGGGTGCAAGGTCAGTTATTCACAACTGTAATAGGCAGAGCAGAGGAAAATAGAACTGATCGGGTGGGCCTCAGTGAGCCGGTCATTCCTGGCATGTGCCTTTCAGTGTCCTGTGGTTTAATAAGTTACCTGTGAATAAGAAAGGAAAATCAGAAGACTGTGGTATAGGAAAAGTTGACCTGTCTAAATAACAAAGAAACTGATTTTAGGGGGCTGGGCAGGACACATTTCTTTTATGATTACCTCTGCTAACATTTTTTGCTCCTCGCAGAAGGAATAAGTTTTACATGGCTCTGTGAAAAATAGATGATGGAGAACCAAGCTTGATAGGTTATTCAGAGTTTTTGTTCATTTGTATGCAATGCTTAAAAGATTTTATGTAGCTGTTGTTGTTTAAAACTAATTACAGCCAAGTGCTAACTCATCTTACCTGGGTATTTTATCCAGTTCAGAACATCTAAATAAAGTCCTTCTGTCAAATGAAAAAAAGAGAATTTCAGTGACTGTCAGTTCATTAAATAATTGTAATTCAACTTGAACAAGGAGATAATGGGTATGAAGACAAATATTAACACATCAAGGCCATGCTGATGGCTTCACTTCCCTTAAGCAATAATGCACTACAAGAGAAAAATACCCCTTGCAATAAGAAAATAAATAAACATGATATCAAATTTTTAGTAACTAGATAACTCCATTTCTCTGTTTAAGTGAGATATTGGAGCTGAATATAGCGGATGTGTATAACAGCTATTTTAAAAACCTGATTTTTTACAAAAGAAAAGACCAAGTGTATACATACTTTTATGTCAAGTGAAATTGGCTATATTATTAGTTAGGTCAAATTGAAATGGATCCATTTTAATTCTGGGTATGGATCACCTTCAGTGGAGCTCACGGGGAGTCCGTGAACAAGACACACTTCTGGCTGGGGCCAGCTGTGGGGACAGCATTAACCAGGCGGGCCCGTGGAACACTTATCTAAAAGCTCAGGCAACCGCTCTGCGATCCATCCAGCGTCTGTGGTCACGGACTGTTGCCTTTACACCTTGAAAGAACAACGTTAATCTGTTAAGACCCTCTGGTTGCTGTATATCCCCCTCGTGGGGGCTGTCGTGTTTCGGTGAGCCCAAGAGTGAGGTATGGCGTGGTTCACCCTTAGGCCATTTTGCAGGTGACAGACCACCCACCACAGAGTTCCAAATATATATATTTGTCTAACACTAATGTCAGGTATTGTGTCTTGTTTTATTTCCCCATAAATCACCAAAGTACCTCAGGAAATTTAGCAATTTTTACATTTACTTTCTCTTCCAGTCTGTCCTTTTGCACTTGGAATATGTGTAGAAATGATCTGTTATTGGGTGTAGCTCATGTTTTATCAGGAAAATACAGTCACTACTGATATATCAATATATTAAATCTTATACTTGCACTGTAAACATATCCGGCATAGCAGAGACATGAGCTTACTGCCTCATAGTCAAGACTTCATGGGTCCAGATACTGGTGCCCCAGTATGCCAGCTGCATGGCTGTACGTGGTTGCTTTACCTCTCTGTTTCTGTCTCATCATTTGTAAATTGGGAATGATGATGGCAATCCTATCTCCTGGAATTGTTATAAAACTTAAAATAGTGAGTTAATGAACATGAAGTTCTCAGAACAACCCCTGGCACAAAACAGGTACTCACCAAGTGTCCGTGGCTATTATTCTGAAGGAGTTTTTTGTTGAAAGTGCTAAGGAAGAGGACCTTATTTTAACTTGACTTAGTAGGCCTTGGAAACAATGTTATGGTAATGATATAATTTTATTTTTAGCCCTCAGTTTATGAAATACTGGGCAAGGAACTACAGAACTATGTAGAAGAGGAGGATTGCTAATTTCAACAAACATCATATCAATTTTCAGGCTGCAAAATTCTCATACCTAATAAATCTGCACTTATTTTCCCTTGTAGAATTTCACAGCATTGTAACTTTCTTACAGACATGTGTGGAGAGGTGATCTGGTTTATACAGCTTATTATAAGAAATGAAAAATGACCGCAGTGGCTAAGAAATGGAATAATCTTTTCTAGATTTTTTAGTCTACTCTTCTCCCCCCTTTCCTCTGCCTTCACCTCACATTGTCCGCAGGCGTCCTCCTGGAGAGAAAGGTCCCGGGGTGAATCCTAGCATGCAGCTTGTTAGCCTTGTGACATTGGGCACGTTCCGGTATCACCTGTAAAATGGAAATGATAATGATCCACCTTACACGAAATACATATAAGAACTGTACACAGGCGGTGCATTTGTGGATGTACATTGACCATAAGTGACAGCGTACACTTAAGGGAACACACTTAGACCTTGCAGTCTGGGGGTCAATCAGTGAAGATGATCAACTTTGATTGGAAGGCAGAGGAGATACTGTTGTGTGTGTGAGCCTCTCGCTGAAATGGCAGCAGAGCCTGGCCTCTGTGGGGAAACTGAGGTAAGGTGTGCAAAGTCAGACAGGAAGGAACATGATCACAAGGCCTGGGCCCTTGGCTCAGGGGGGGTTCGAGTAGGCGACACTCTGGCAGCTATAACCAAATTAGAGAAATACAGATGAACATAAAGATTTCAAAGTACAGACAGTACTACTTATTCGACAGTTTTCCAGTTCGAGGTGCATTTCATTGGTGTCCTGTGTCAGAATGGATAAGAATTCTAATCCAATGAAATGTATAAAAACAAAAAATAATGTCACAGGGCTCTCCTCTCTCAAATAGAGAAATCTTTTGAGTAGGTAAGAGTGGCCTTAGCCACAATTTTTGGACCTGAGTCTCCTCTTGTCTTGGTCATTATCTTGGTACTTCGTCTTATTCTTTCAGCAAATACTTGAGGTCCCACTTTGCACTAGGTCCCTGGGATCCTATGTGCCTTCCATCTAATACATTTGGACATTGGATATTTGAATATAGTGGCAATCAAAATGGACACCCACCACCACCGCCACCACCACCGCCACCAGCAGCAGCCTCAGCTTCCAAACAGGGACCCTGACTCACAGCTGCTCCCATCCCTGCTTTAGTTTGGTGGGGATTAATTCCTTAAATGGCCCTCTTTTTGCACGTGTGCTTTCTCACTGCAGCGTGTTGGGTGTGGTGTTCACGTGTAGAATGTGGTCAGTCGTTTTCCGTGGCCTTAGAATTAGCGTAGTTTTAAGCATAGTTTTGAGCACAGTTGTACTCGGGGTTGATTGCGCCTCGTACCCTGAAACAGAGCAGTGAAAAGAATCACACCGTCACAGTCAACTTGTAGCAGTTAACTGTGAGGAGCGAAACTCTGAGCGTGTGTAAGTGTAAAAATCCCCGCCAATGGAAACCGGTATGTTTGGGGAGTCCAAGTGAACACTAGTAAGAAGCCGGTTTTGGCTGTGGAAGCACACGCGTTGTGAATATTAGAAGTCGAATGCTGAAAGATTGCTCCCCACTTTATTGTTTGGTGTTCCGTAATGTCGTGTTCGGTGCGTGCGTTGTGAGGACCGTTCAGTTTGCTCATAAAGGGACCGTTCAGTAGTGCACGCATACATCCTTGCACTGGCTAGGGAGTGGGATGTGGAGCTGCTAAAATGGTTTTCTGGAGCCCAGCTGTCTTAGCCATACTTTGAAGCACATTCTCAGTGTTTTTACTGGTTGGGCTTAGTTTTCTGCCAATGATATGGAATCAGCTTGAGAATATTTTATAATACCTTAAATTTTATAGTGACGTTCAAATGAAGGCACCCACGTGTTTTCTCTCATTCTCCAGATGTCCTTGCCGAATACGCGGGGACAAAGAGCAGGCCCGTTTTCGCTCAGGAGGACCAGTCTGATGATTCAGCCGGAGCGTGGGGGCACTTTGGGCAGTATGTCACCACGTGTGGCAACGAACGGTGACCTCGTTGGATGGCATTGAAAGTAACTCAAGGTCACTCAGTGCGGTAGTGGTTTTCCAGCTAGGTGCCACTGGAATCTCTGCCTTTTTACCCAGCTATACTTACAAATTTCAATCTGATCAGATAAATTTTCCCTTTTATAGCCAACTTTGTGAGTGCAGCTCAGAAGAGAAGACCAGATGGCAAAGCATAAACTTAATCCATGCTGCGTGTGACCATAATCTTCTCCATAAAATAGAGCAGTGAAGGAGA
Organism: Carollia perspicillata; assembly: GCA_004027735.1. NCBI lineage: Eukaryota > Metazoa > Chordata > Mammalia > Chiroptera > Phyllostomidae > Carollia > Carollia perspicillata. The sequence continues at coordinate 12,006 of PVKM010014340.1, forward strand.
AATGGGATCAGTCAAGGAGTTTTACAGACTTTTCTCAGTAATTTATTTACCTCTAACATGACTATAAAAAAAGGACATCCTTCTGCCTAAAGGACTGATTAATGATATCCGTGTGGCTCTCATTAACTAACATAATTGTCCATCACCAATTTTCACCATGGGAGCCTCACGTGTGTGATGTCAGGCTTCTGAAAGGTTTTACGCGGGCATGACTTCGCTGGGATCCCAGCTGACAGCTCACTGTTATTTGATAATATTTTGCAGGTTTCCTGGTTAATTTGTTCAAAGTGTTGAGGCTCTTCAGATTAGCGGCACAGTCAGACATGAAGAGTAAGGATAGGAGCTGACTCTGCCTCGTCAGGTCCCTTAAAGGACAGAAGCCACGACTTCCCTTGCGTCGCCTGGTATCAGCCAGTCCTGGCAGCACACACACATGAAAGTTTGTTTCCTGTGCTTAACAGTCCAGCACCATATTTGATCTAGCCACCCTGCCTGTATCTGAAAAATAAGTGCACAGAGGATGATTAAATCAAGAGGATTGCTCAGACGGATGATTCTTTTTACAAAAGTATTTCACTTTTGTGAGCAATATTTATTTGCCCATTACACTACTGGAATAAATGAACATATTGCCTGAAATTTTTATGTGATCGGAATGTAAAGTAAATATTTTTGTGTTACAGCCAGTGATTTGTTTTTCTACATTGTGTGACATCTCCCATAAGAAAGGTCGAAATGGAAAAAAGAAACCGGACTTTTCAAGTATACCTAGTATACCCACTTGCATTGAGTTAGAGTCAGAAGAGTATGTTTGTGATCCTTTAAAAGCCTTTAAGACACTTACAGCCTGCGAAGCATGCGGCATTCCTCTCAGGGCTTCTGAGTTTCTATTTTGAAAGGCTGCTTTTCTTTGCACTTTACTGTCTGTCTCTGTTGATGCATTTCTGAGGGTGTGAATATGTTCATATTAATGTCAAGCAAGTTGGAAATAGATTTAGGCAATGACTGCTTATAACTCGCTCCAGCATTACGCTGTTTCAGGGTGTGGAGCTACAGCCTCTCCAGAAACGCACTGAAAGCAAAATTGCGAACTGTGGTAGACCAAATGCAGTGAAGTCGTGCCGCAGATTCTTAGAACACTTACAGCATTTGAGCATTAACTTTGCATTGTGTTTGCCTTCAACTGATGTTTAATTTAACAAACCACTTAGGCAAGAATTGCAAAGCAAGTAAAAAGTTTTTACAGTTTTAAAATCCAAGTACTCGGTTAAACAAAAAGTTTAGGAACCCAAGTTTAGGAGCTACTGGCCTTCTGAAGTTACGCCTGGGTATTAGAGAGTACTTGCTAGATAGTTAGATTTTTTTTCCATGAAAGAAATGAGATTATTTCATGTGAGTAAACCATGTAACTGAGAAACACATATACTCTTCAAACATATTAATATGTAGTTATCATTTCATAAGCTAATGAAAGAAAATGTACTCTTGAAAATTATCTCATGGATAGGTGAGAAAAAACATTCTATAAACCATGTATGCTCAGTATTAGCTTGCCTTTTTGTCAAGAATCTGAAAAATAATTAGTGCTATTCTCTCAGTGTGGTTCTGCAAGAAGACAAAGACAAGTTCATGCTATCACCAAGCCTCTAGCATCCTTGAATTTGGGCCCCACTAGGACTGTGTGAGGACCTTTGCATGGTACCTCCCTAGAAGGCACCGCTGACAGCAGAATGTCCGTGGGCTAAGGATGCAGGTGGGTGGCCCTGTTGGTGGTGCACAGGTGTGTGTCTACGTGTATGCCGTGGGAGATTTGAGCTAGCTCCTTCACAGCCCTTCTCTGAAAAGCTGGATGTCCTCCTGTGGTAGATGCTTTCCCCTGAAGGACACGGCAGGGACACTATTACAAGTGGACTTCTAGAGATGCAAAGTCAGAGTAGCTGGGAGCGTCTGCATTTTGACAGACTTAAAACTACGCACAAGAGAGAGAAACTCGGGCTTATCAGTAGAGGTACACCAGAACCCCAAATATTAAGAAATGTTTATATGTTAGGGTCAGCTTAAAGAGTGGATATTTTAGTTACAAAGGACCTGGTATATAAAGATGTCTGCCTCTTTCCATCACAGACCCTGTGTAAGGACAAAGGATGTTCTAGTCTTTGCACATGAACCTGAGAGGAAAGGGTAGATGTTGACCTGCCAGATTAGTGATTGTTATCCTCCCACCCAGGAGGATTGGAGCACCAAAGTCATGGTTAAGATGTTGAACCAGATGAGGATTTCTGTGCCATGCCACTCACAGATTTTACATGAAGACATATTCTCAAGAGCTACATTTGTAAATCATCACACACATACTTCCAAGAATCTTCTTCATGACTGAAAACTTAAGCAAGACTTTAAAAGTACTTGATGTGAGACTGAGCCTTTTATTCAAAGGCAGAAAGGCCAGGTATAAAGGGCAGGGGGGAAAAAAGAGAAACCAAGACTCCTTTTTTTGTCTTTCTCTGTGTGTAGTTTCTTATTTGCTGAATCATTTGGTATTTAGTTGTAGACATCATGACATTGAAATAGTTCAGCGGATACCATAGCCTAAGAACAGGACACTCTTCTGCAAAAACACAGTGAGTACGGTGATCATACTGGAGAAATGTAATTTTGATACAATAGCTGTATTCACGTTTTCTCAGTGGTCCCAATATTGTCCACATCTACTTTTGTTTTCCCATAAAGCAAGATCCATTTATTGGTCATGTCCCTTTAATCTCCTTGAATCTGGATGAATCTCACAGTCTCCTTCTGTCATTTAGGACATTGACATTTTGAAAGTCCAGACCAGTTGTTTTGTAGAATATGCATCAATTTGAATTTGTCCAATTGTTTCCTCGTGTCCGAAATCAAGATCCTTCATAAGAAATAAATGAAGACAGGAGGGTGGGGTGGGGGATGAGCAAAAGAAAGGAAAAAGAGATGAAAATGGCATGAGAATTATTTATTCAAAGTAAGGAAACCATCCTAGTCAATTTTTGTTCAGACTATATTGATAAGTACATGTATGTATGGAGTAGGCAAAAGAATAAACCTTGAGAGTTTTGCTCTTGTGTGCAAGTTCAAAAACAACAAAAACAACCTCCCCCCACCAAAGCAAGCTAGTTCTTTTACTCTATGAATATATAATGAGGACATTTATTTTTCTTAATATATGTAAGCTGGTTTACTTGGTGCCATTTAGTTCCCCCAAATTTATTTCTTTAAAACCTTCCGCCAGGCTTAAGAAAATTGAAAATGATCTGAAAAAGTTTATAGGAATGGACAGACACTATTCCAGATGGATGGGAATTTAGTTTGTTTTTAAAAACCTCCACAACAGAGACTCATGGACCACATCTTGAAATGAAGACTCCTATGAAATCTGTTCAGGAAGTAAATCTTATGTTCAAGCTGTCAGACAAAACTGTCAGGTATCAAAGGCTGAGAACAGCTGACCTACGTTTTCTAACTTGCCGCTGTGTCTCCACACACAATGCCTGCGTCTCCGCATCTCCCAGCCTCCGAATAAATAAAAGGGGAACATGTCATTGTAGGAGCACTGATGAGAAATCACAACGTTCAGATGGTTTTCGCTCTGATTTATTGGAGCCTCTATATGCTCATTCCTGACATCTTTTTTGATTTACTTGGTGAGCGCAGAATTGTGGAAAAACAAGCATACCCTGAGTAGGAATGATCCCCCGTTTCCTGTTCATGTCTAGAGCGGCTCTGAAGGCTGTCCTCGGAGTCTTGGTCACTGCACCCAGTGAGTGATTGGGCGCTGCGTCAGGGAGCTGCACTCTCATTTGTCTGCGTTTTCTTTTTCTGGGACGTGCTGTTGATTCCTGAACTCGAGCCGAAGTAGATTTGTAGTTGGCTTTTCTAAGACTCGGTGGACCCAGAGTTGCTGAGATCTCAATTTCTGTGATGGTGATTATTAAATGAAATATTGTGTGCGGAGGGAAGTCCATTCATTATTCCTTTATTGTTAAACTGTTTTATTAGGAACAAGTCGGAATGCTGCGTGGAATGGTAGAGCAAACCACCACGTGGACCTGCTTCTTCGCTTCCCCAATGGTCAACTTCTTGGGAAATTTGGTTCATTTTTAGGCCTGTTCGTTCCCTACCACCATTTTATTTTGAAGCAAATCTCAGATACTATAACAGTTTGCCCAATACTGTTTCAGTAGAGAAAAGAGACTTTTTAAAGTAGTCTTGCTTAAAATAATGGTATATAGGTGTTCAGTGTGAAGTGTTCTACAAGTTAATGCATCATTGGAGGACTCCCAGTCTCTTTGGAGAAGATTTAGGGGGGCCAAATCCAGCCCAAATGATCCTTTGACATGAGTGTGGTGGTCATCTGGAATAGTCATACAGTGTCACGTGGGACAGCACTGTAGGTCCAATTAAAGAGTGATGTCACCGAAGAATTACTGTCTTGGGGAAAGGAGAGTTGTTACGATTTGTGAGTTCTATTTGCTCTTCCCCTTAATGATAGGATCATCTATCCTTGACTCTCCAGAAAGTTGTATCCGTGGAGAAGTCAGTTACTTACCTGTCTCTGAAATTACACTTCTCCACTTGAAACACGGATGCAACGCCTGTTGTACCAGGTCACGGGACGGCGATGCAGGCCAGCTGTGGTCTGGGATACAGACGGGCCCAGTTATGTATTCTCCTTCAGCATGGGTTTTGGCTGTCGAAATGGCGACTGTTCAGGATTTTTAACAGTACCAGAGAATGTAAAGACTGAGGAAATAAGTATCTAGAATATTATTAAAGAATTTTACAATGTAGGCTCTCTTTTTACCCACTCCCCCAAGGGTATTTTGTTGAGGCGTTTTAATCTTTAAGTTGAGATACATTTTGGCTGGTGACCTCCCCACCCCCATTCCTATCTTTTTTTAGATGGTAAAATCTTTGGGAATGGTGTCTTGATCAGACTCCCCCCAAACTGGTATTTCTCTTCAACAGATTACCAGGTTATCAAAAGTTTTTTCCTTTCTCTTTTCAGCCTTGCCTCTCCGACTGAAAGAGATGAGAAGCCAGGAGTCCGCGGCAGGCTCTAAGCTAGTGCTTCGGTGCGAGACCATTTCTGAATATTCCTCCCTCAGATTCAAATGGTTCAAGAATGGGAATGAATTAAACCGAAAGAACAAACCCCAGAACATCAAGATACAGAAAAAGCCAGGGTAAGTTACTGCATATAACAGCAGAGGCAAATAGAGCTTAAAAATAAACACAAACTTGTCAAAAACATGCTATACAATAAACAAAAAGATTTTCATGGTACAATGACCAGAAATTGTGTCACTATACAGGAAGGATTTTGAAGTTTCTGATTCTTAGAACTTCTGGATGAGGAGAGGAAAGGATGAATGTGGAAAAACCACAGGGTAGGGGTGGGTAGAAGCGACCACAGAAGATGAGGTTAAGGGTAGTAGCTATTGTAAAGTAATCGGTTAGAACCCAAAGTTCAATTTCAGAAAAAGACAAATGCTGTTTAGAGTACCAAGGCCTTATGCAAACAAAATCCCAACTTTATTATTTATCAATAGCTCGATAAATTACTTAGATTTACAGGAATAGTTAGAACCTAATTGGTTGAATTTGAACTATTTTCAGGTAAGAAATGGATACATAAAATTATACCTAATAAGAAATTTTAAGTGACAAGTGTAGTACACTACATCACTGCTATAGCACATTTACAAAGCAGGGAATCCTGAGTGGCAAGGATATTACGTGTTCGTGTCCTCCCTGAGGGCTCCATATTTGAAAGGGCTTCATGTGATTCCCATAGCATCTTGGTGTGATTTGTAGCTACTCTAAAATAATACTCCTTTTTTTATCCCTACACTCTTCATAAATATTTCATTATGTAAGAAATTTCCCTTCCGATATCAAACTACATGTTAAAATTAGTGAAGAGTATTTTGCGGTTTTGCATAGAAACATCCTTTAGTCACTAAGACATGTATAACGGTGCTTCCAGGCTCAAAGATTACTCGCACTTCAGAGGGTTCCAGGAATTCCCAGGGATGGTGAGAGAAGCAACAACCAAAGAATCTCCCCCCATACTTTGATTCCATAGGACAGCAACCAAAAGGTTGTCACACGCTGATGAGCGAGAGGAAGCAGGGGGATTATAATGGAAATTTTGTTTCGTTTTGCCAAAGTGTTTAATTGCTATAGTAACTATAGTTAGGGATTTCCCTCCCTGGTTCCCATGGTTTTATTAACTATATTGTTCATTCTTGTTACTGATTGTGTAAGTAGCAAGACACAATCAATAACGAGAACGATTTGGAAGTATAATAAAGTGTGGGGGAAAGAATGGGTATCACTCTCTACAGTGGGGCAGTACTTAAGAGATTACAAAAAAATACTGTAATGTGTTATGGTGTTATTATGTATAATATTTTTATTATGACATTTCCATAGGTAGTAAGGGCAGTTGAACTAGGGTGTGGTATCTAATCTTGCAGACCAAGAAATCAAGGGTTAAAAAGCATTATGCCTTGCCTCGTATCACACAACTAGTAAGACTAAGCTGAAATACAAATCTGTTTTCTTGGGTTTCTTAATGCTTCCTTCCCTCTTTGGAAGAGCACCCATGGTGTTTAATGGCATGTGCGTGCGGGGAGGGGAAGAAAGCGAATAAATTGAAAAGATAAGTATGATATTTATGGAGAAGTTAAAAATACTTTTAGGTAGATGTTGGTATCCGTTTTGTTTTTCATCAAATAGACAAGTTAGTAGAAATTAAGTTATCTTCACAGGCAGAGTAATGTCGCCTTCATTTCTGTGTGTCTGTCAGATGATACTGAGGATGTTTAAGTGCCCATGAAAGGGTTTCTGCTGGAACCATGGAGACATGGAGGCACCGTAGGCTGATATCTTTACACCTGGGGGTCATCAGACCGTACAGAGATGACCTAGTCCAGACTTCCATGAAACATAGGAGTCCCACCGATACTGCGATAAAACACTGTTGGCCTGGGGAGCTTCAGGATTGTTAAGCAGCCCATCAGTTTAACAAATAATGATCTTTTAGAAAATGATGAGTTCAATTAAGGTAAATTCTACTCTATCATAAGTCAGGATTGAATTAGGGACATGCAATGTCTAGCACATCCTATCAGACAATAAAACTAAGTGCTACATTAGTTGTAGGTCATTCATATGAAGTGCCGTAGGCGTTGAGAAGCAGGGGAGACCCTGAGAGCTCCAGCAGTAGCCGGGAGAGGGCAGATTTGGCTCTGCTGCAGGGAGAGGGTCCCCCTGGAGGGGTGAGTGAGGGGGGTGGGCAGTTCCAGGGAAGAGCAGGAATCACAGTCAGAAGCAGGCCCTGTTTGGAGGCCAGGCCGACTGGAGCAGTGGGTGAGTAGATGGGAATTTTACCCTTTACCGGACAAGTTGCTGTCTCAGACCCTGGGTTAGATGCACAGGTGAACAAGACCTGCTCCCCATTAAGAGGCTTGTCTAGAGGGGAGAGAAATGTAAACAGTTGCAGTGGTCAGTTTTAAGTAGCAGGTAATAATGGTAAGATGCTGTAGAAAGAGGCTAAAGCCAAAGAGGGAGGGGCCCCAGTTAGGGACAGTGGTGGCTTCCTAGAAATTCTAGAAGGGGGGTGGGGAAGGGAGGGAGGAGAGGTTTATCCAGGCTGTAGGAACAGAACAAAGCATCTGCAGACTGCAAACATCAGTATGGGGAGGCCCAGAGAGAGGTAAATGAAGTTGGGTAGATAATGTGAAAATAAGGAAAAGAAAAAGAAGTGAGCTGCTTAGAATACAGACAGTTATGAAAGAGTACTTTTTTTTTTTTTGCATTAAAGAGGCCATTTGCTACATGGCTTGGATGACATATGAAACTGTCATTAGTATTCAGAAAAGCATGTTCATATTGGCTCCATAGGTCCAGACAGCTAAGAGCACTGGCTACATACTAATAAAATCCCGTTATACCAGATAGGCCAATGTTCAGGAATGGCTTCTTTTAAACAATAGCTTTGCTGGGAAGATTTAAGTGGGGGAAAAAAGACATTTTATTCAAGATCTACAACTATATATTACTCTTGGAAGAACATTTGACATGTTTGATCTAAAAATAAGACATCTTGTGTAAAGTGGGCAGCTGTTTGATAAGTGATCAGCTTATCAGGTTTCAGAACTGGGTAATCATTCATTTCTCAACCTTTATCTTTTTAAAAAAATTAGACATGTCACTTTTTCTTAAGTGTAAGGGAACAAACGGAGTCTAAATTTAATTAACACTTACAAGGTGCTCTATTATTTCAAGGTGTCTGTATAGAAGAGGGTGAATACTGTTATTATTACACCCACTTAAAATTAGGATCCTGAGAATGAAGGGTGTTTCTCCTTGGACATCTCATGTTGATGAATGCTAAAACTTAGCTGTGAAATTGGGTTGACTCCCTGTCACATGTCCTTTAACAAATACTTGTGATTTTGCTCTCTATAATAAAGTCACAACACAGGGCTAGGAACATGTCTAGAGTGGAGCCTTTAATAAAAACATTTTCATTTTTCAGTTTATCTGCATATGTATAATTTTTTATTACCAAGAATTTCAAAATATTAATGGTCTGTGGTGGTTACTTGCTTCGTTGCTTGACTTCAGCTTCATCTTCCTATACTTGACCTTAGCAAAGAGGCCAAGAAGCAATGAACTTGACCTTTAGATGGTGATCACCCAGCAGAGGTGAATTCTAGTGTGAGGTTTAGGGTTTCCCTGGCATTCTCTTTATTTAAGTAAAACATTAGCTCTTTTCTAGTCCTTAGTCTAAGGTTTCTTTTTCACATTTTGTAATCTAGATTGTTCATAGCAGCCAGAATTTCCTTTTAATCCCTTCATGCTATGAAAAGCTTTAAAAGCAATATGCAGCTTTTATTATTTTGTAATATAAAGTCTTATCTCCCTTCTGCCCCTGCTCCTACTAATAAACTGCATTCCTACATGTTCTTCCTATGATTTTGAGTTCACATCCGAGTCTTTGTTTGTTTTATTTGGCCAAGCAAAGTGTGGGACCAATTAAAAGAAATGGGAACTGCCCCAGTGGTACATGTCTGCTTGTTCCTTTGTTCTTGTTTCCATCCCTTGGTGAATGGTTTTGACGAAGAAACTGGCCAAAGAGCTTAGTGTGCAGAGACGCGTATTTGGGGCTGTCAGATAGGCCTCGTTTAAATACCTGCTCTCTATTAGCCGCATCAAGGGCTGATTTCCTGTTGCCTGTGCGTGGCGCACACTTTTGGGTGCCCTTAATTCTGTCTCAGCTCTTCCTTTCTGCTCTTACATTTTGAATTTTGTTTAAAATTAGCTCTAGTTGTTTGATCAAATTTAACATTTAAAAAATTTTATTTCTCCTGTTGTTAATTGTTGCGGGCTTTTTGTCCATAACAGGAAAAAGTTAATACGTAATCCCTTCTCTTTTGCTTAGCAGCTTTGGGAGGTCATTTTAACTTTATATGTAAGAAAATCTCAAATTCTTTCATATAAAATGGGGATACTGAGTGCCCATTTCATATGGCTTATGTGAGGCATTTGGTGCAGTGCCGAGTTCTATATAGGATAATAATTACTGTCAGTTCTACAGTATCTGAAGTTGTGTTGACATGCACACGCATACATGTGCACACACAGAGCTCATATATGATTGTTTAGAGATCAGAGCAGTAACAGTAGATTACATAAACTGACTCCCCTATACATTTAAGTTGTCTTGGCTTGGAAACCAGAATGGAAAAATCTAGTGAAATAAGAAGAATGAGATAGTAAATATTGGAACTGTGAATCCATCTTGTTAGTGAGCACTTATTGAAGGAACATCATTTGCATTTCCATACAAAAGAAGAAAAGAAAATTAATATTTAGAACTCATTTACAAATCAGTTTGTATTAATTTATTTTTATGTTGTGCTGTATTTTCTGATCTCAAAGGTGTAATATATGCTTATTGTAAAATATTGAAACATTGCAGGAATGTAGAATGTCATTATGATAACAGCTAACATTTGTCAGGGGCTTACCATATTTTTGGACACAACTGTACTTGAAACAACAACAAAAATAATTTTTAAAATGGTAAAAAGACATAAATTAAAAATAAGGAGCTTACCACATTTCAAGCATTGTTTTAAACATGTTATGTAAACTAACCTTTTAATACTCTTAGAAAACAAAAATCCACCAAAACATCAAGCCCTCCCAGATTCCCAGATAACTCATCAATTAAAGAGCAGAAAGTTAATTTTATGATTGGAAGGGAATTTCACTGATTTTGTGCAAGTTAACACCCTCCCTACAGACTGTATATGGGGGCCTGTTGAGAGTAAAGCAAAACCATTGCACCTGTTCTTCTCAAAGCCCCACACTGTTGCAATACATGATTTTCAAGAGAGGTTTGTCTATTTCTACGTTCTTGCTACAGTGCTTTCCATTCCTTCTCTTAAGACACAAGGATCGAAGAATCTCATAGTTACATATACAATGGACGTTCGAAGAGGCCCTAATCACAAGCACCTAGATAGGTAATTTTTCCCTTGGTTCACTGGAGAATCTGAAGTTTCCATTGGGTGGAAAGAAGGGTTACCAGCCACCTTGGCCTGAACACTTTTTCTCTTTAATGCATTTTTAAATATGAGGCTCTGATTTAAGCTTTCATTTTAAAATATGATTTTTTTTCAAAAGTGGTCAAAACTGCTGACCTGCTTTACTCTTTCTCCGCACAGAGGGATTCTTGTTAGGAGTGTGCCGGACAGGTGGTTATCCAGACTTCGGTCTTTGCAGAGAAGACCCAACTCTTCCACGAGCTCCCCATTCACTTACAATGTGCCTTCTTTTCCCTCTAAGATGCAATTCTCCTTCAAGAACTTCTCCAGATAATTTCCTTTTCTAGATGACAGCCATGAAATGTACTGAAGCAGCCGCCACTGTCTTGTTTGCAACTGCCTGCCAGTGGGACCCTGGTTTCTTTAACATGATCTTCTCTGTGCCCTATTCAATTCTGACCACCCTCTTCCAATGTCCGCTAGATATTGATATTTTTCATCAAATGCCACTTCAAAACATAACTCAATATTCTAGATGAGATCCAGCCTGGGAGCAGTGTATTGAGACTTTTATCCAATTTGATTTATGTTGTTTTTATATTGATTTGACCAAGCAGTGCATTTCTTTCTTTTTCTTTTTTATTTTATTACTTGTTTAAAATGGAGTAATGTTAAACACATGACTAATTTCTTTTTTTCTGTATGTATTGTTGTTAAGGCATGTCTCTTTTAACCTGTGTTTCTGCTACCAATTTTTGAACCTGAATGTATGTGTTAGGCTTATGGTGATTGAATTGAACCTTGGTCTTGGCCCATTGATGTTCAGTGGGAGAATTCCCAAGGGCGATCTCAATAGAAAGTATTTCTTAGCATGAGTCATGCCTGTCTTAAAAATTAATAGCACATATTTGTATAGAGACAACTATAAGGTACTGCTGAAAAGAAATATATTTAATTTTGTTTAATGCAATATTTAACTGAGCATAGAACATTTTTCTTTTTTTTTCCATGTTCTTTCTCTCTTTTTAAAGCATAACATTTATTTACATTACTTGGAATAGTATTCCAGAAAACAATGCCCATGTCTATTGGGAGAATTTTGATTTTTAAGAACCATCCCTTTAAGATGATGTCCTATAAGTTTGATTCCCATGTTTCTTACAGTTTGGCTCAGTTCAGTAGTTAAAATAATAATAATGGCACAGGGTCAAGAAAGCATCTTTCCATATCATAAAAGACTCTTCCTAGATTTAGATAGATAAGAATTAGAAGGAATATCCTTGGAATTGTAATAATCTTGGGGTGTTGCACATTCTTAGTTGGTTTAATTATCTCATTTCAGAGTTTTGGGGCTTAACCAAACAAAATGCTGTTATCTTATTTTAGGAATTCACTGTTTATTCTGTGTTGAAAACCAGGATATTCCAATCCTGACATTCCTTGTAATTTATCTGTCAGTTATTGTTAGTGGTTCCATGGTTGTAAATGAAAATTATTTCAGCTAAGTATGCTACTTTGGAATGGGCAAGCTTATTGTAGCATTTGTTACATTGTTTCTCAGTTTCCTTCATAGGCGTCATGAGGGAAACTTGTCATGTATGAACAAAGTGTACAAATAGCTGATAATATATTTTAAAAGCACTAGATTTGAATACCCCACACCAGGCTTAAATCTTAACACAACTTCACAGGGAGTAAATATCCTAATATTGTCTATTTTGATAATTTTAAGGGCTGTTACATTTTATTATTAAATCTTAATATCTACTTGCCAAAGTGCTTGCCATCAAAATGATCTATTCTGATTTGTAAGGATATACTTCAGGGAAACTTTTCTGTGAATAATCTCTCTGATTAATATGTGACTATCCCTGTTTAAATGGCCCTGGGGTCTTCCCCTTTTACATAGATAACCAAGGTCCTCGTTAGATCAGGACCGCTTCTTATCAACTTTGTTCTGTAGACCATTATTTTCAGAAAACATTAGTAGATGAGCTATGTGAATGACAGGGACTCCATGGTCAAATAAGTTTGAGAGAAACTAAATAACATATTTCCCTCTTGGAGAGTCAGAATACATTAGCATATTAAAGACCTTGAGAAATCACGTAGGATTTAAAAACAAAAACCTAAATAGAAGCGTGCCTTTGTTTAACTTGATGTCCGGTAAACTTCTTTGAGCAAACTACACTTTTGGGGTTCTGTTTTGTTTTCTCAAGTTTATCTGTTGACATTGCTCTGAGTCACAGCTCCTGAAGTTAGTTTTCAGCCTACATGCTGGCTCGGCTGTTGCTGCCCTTGCCCTGGACAGCCTCCCTCTGTCTCCGCCCTCTCGCCCTCTCCGCCTCCTTCCCTGCAGCCAATGGGAGGAACAGTGTGTCTGGCAGAGAGCTTCAGTGGGGACATCCAGATATTTTCTTCATGTATTCAGATGTATTTCTAATAATGTTTGAGGATGCACCAAGGACAAAGCAGTGATATGGAGATGGCACATTTGGGGCTACCGAGAAGTTTGAATTATGGACTCCCCCTTTCAAGTGTGCACGTCCCGACTTGATAGACAGGACACACCACAGGCACCAGGGGGTCATGAGAGAGGTACGCAAAGCCATCAGAATTTAGGCCAAGGAGAGAGCAGCTCCGGCTCCATGATTGTGGAAGTCTTGTGAAGGAATTGACACTTGAGACGGTTTTCCTATGATCATGTCAGCTAATATCTTGATAGTTAGGATCAGGGGGTCCCCAACTGAGGCTGGAGCACCCAGATGGAAAATCACAAGGTTTACATGTGGGACTGGGTGGGTGGTTTAGTTGGACAGAATGGAGGAGAATAGTAGGAATTACATTTGGAATAATCATTCTAATTTAATACTATTACATGGCAAATGAACAGAATATTCACTAAAAAACTAGGAAGGTGTAATTTATAGGAAGTTTGCATATAATTCTGAATCCCTGTCCTTGCTTCCTGCCCTCTTTTCTCCCTGTTGTTTCCCTCTCTGGAGTACCAAGCTTGAGTGTACAAGGGTGCTTTAAAAGGCTTTATGTTGTAACAATAACTTCATCCTATTCAAAATAGCTACAGAAAAAAAAAATAGAATAAAAGGTTTTAGTAAATGCTGAGCCAATCCCAGTATTTCTGGGGTTTTAAATCGTACCGACCGTGTAAATGATAGGCAATAGACAACAGCAGACCAGAGACCAGTGCAATTGCAATGCTGCCCATGTTCACAGAGAGTCCTGGATATTGATTTATTGTGCAGAGTTTTATAAAAGTGTGTGCTATTGTTGCACGAGTATTTATTCCATCACTGAGAACAGTCTGTGAGGTACTGTGCTTCTAGCAATGAGAGTCTTAAAGAAAAAGACAGATTCCCTTCCTTTTGGAAGTGATAAATCCTTTTCATTCAGAATTGACATAGTTCCTGATGTTACTCTACTAAGAAAAGAGGTGCAGAGCATTTGAATCTATTCAGGCCTTAAGTGTCTGCCCTCACCAGATTTGGAAGAAATGATTTTACATTTTTATCCTTTGCAAAATGGCAGGTGACATTTAGAACAAGAGAGGAAAGAAAATTTACCAGTTGAGTTGAGAAAAAAATCTGAGGCTTAATGGTGGTGGTAAAGGAATGAAAAAAAAATTAAACTTCTTTTAAATTTCTGATCTGAGCGATAAAATGAAGACTATTCCCATGGTTTAACTTCAACGTGATGTGTCTCACTTTTACTCTTGGTAAAATACATCTTTGTACCGGGAAGCTGTGTTTAAAATGGTGCGCATAGTGGGGAGGGGGAGTTTGAGGACTCTGAAACTGCAGAGAAATATATTTTGATGATCACTGTGTTTCTGTGAAGTATACTTACACCACTTTGGTTCTGATCTTGTAGGAAGTCAGAACTTCGCATTAACAAAGCATCACTGGCTGATTCGGGAGAATATATGTGCCAAGTGATCAGCAAGTTAGGAAATGACAGTGCCTCTGCCAATATCACCATTGTGGAGTCAAATGGTAAGAGATGCCCTGCTACATCCTGTTTCTCAGTCTGTCAGGAGTAATCGAGATGTGTGGTAAGACTTGTAATAACCTGCTGTGTTAAGTAGTATTGTGCACAAATAAAACCATAGACTTTAAGTATCTTGGGTGTTCTCCAGAAGGCTCTACCCTGAGCTTATATAGACCTGAAATATGCACAGATTTTTTTACAGGATTTGATAAAGCCATGAATGACAGAGGATAGGACTGGCCACTCAAAGGAAGGATTTGTACCTCCCATTAAATTACTTGGGGAAGGCAGTCAAGTCTTTGGCTCTGTCAGCAACAGAATATGTATGTATGTGTGTGTATTTATTACAGAATGCATATGTATATACAGAACTTATGTATACTGTATATATATTTACAGACATATATTATGTGCAAATGCATGTATATTGTATGTATAAACAATACAATCGTCACTTAGTCTTGGCAATTCTTATGTGCTTAGGTGTATTTGTAGTACATCTGACTCAAGGTAGTGGAAAGTTAAGCCTATTCGTTTTTTCTTTTTAGGCCTATTAATTCTGAAATTAGGAGAGTCTAGGCAAAGCCTTTCTTTACTGAGTATGGGCTTGAGCTTCTGCTTCCCGGAGAACAGAGCCCGGGGACATTTGCTCAACAAGTGACTTGGGGGTACCCGTGGCCGCCTACCCTCTGACAACGTCTCTGCGTAATCAGAGGAAGGTGAAAGACCCACCGCTGGTGTCTGTCTGTCCGGGGCACCCCAACACTCCTTCATGGACGGAGTCGTCCGTGGAGGCTGACGGTGCGCAGGCAGCGAGCGTCTAAATCTCTTGAAATGATAGGTGCTGCTTTTCCTTTATGAACATGGCACTTCACTGCTGCCTTCGCCAGCCCTGTCATCTATGATGGAACCAAGCCCATTGCACTGCTTCTGAGTAACAGATAGATGACAAAGCGTGTCGCCTGCAAAGGCCGGATCTCATAAGGTGATAATGTAAACATGCTAGTCCCGCAATGGAGGAGTAAAAATAACTATAAGAGACAACTCCAGTAGGAGACTGATATATGTAGTTTGTGTCAGTTGACTTAATAGGATGGATAGAAAGGAGTGAGATAAAAATATGGAAGGGGAAGGGTTGTCAATGAACATGTTCGAAGGACCCAAGGACGAAGCCAAAAGGGGCTAGGATTGAGGGTGGGAGATGGGGGGGGGTGGGACGGGGGAAAGTAGTGATGGGAAAATGGGGACAACTGTATTCGAATATTAGTAAAAAAATTTATAAGAAAAAAATAATTAAAATATTGGAAAAAATATGGAAGGTCTGGGAAAATCCAGGTGAATTCTTTCTCAGGATTTCCCAACAAACTGCTCTGTTGCAGTCTCATCATAGTTCATTACTTTCATTTTAAATACTTTCCTTCACAGAGAGTGAAGAATGACAGTGAAAAGTAGTTTCCATTACTATTTTTAGTTGTGTTTATAGTTTAGAAATGTAAAAGCCATTTAAAATGTATGTGAGTAAATATAACATCACTTTACTTCTTAGTCAGCACAGGTTAAGTAATAGATTTTCACCACTATTTTTCACCCATGTAGAATTTTATAGGATGCTATTTGAAACACAAATTTATAAATTAACATTAGCAGCTTATTTTTTCCTATTAAACCATGTTGAATAGCTTGCTCTCAGTTTGTCCCTGGCTTGCTTGATTCAGTGTGTCTCCTTGTGGTGAGCACTATTGAATTACGATTTCAACACTTGGATTGGATTTGTGAAGCTATGCATACCGTAAAGTCCCAGGAAAATGCAATTAGAATAAGTGTCATGGTCTCACCGAGCGCTTTCAGTGGTATTATGTTAATCATCCCATGTTTTCTCTTTTACTGGATTAAGCAGTGAGTTATTTAACACTATAAGATTTCTGGAAAAAACTCATAGGCTTCCTTTGCCATTAATGGGGATTCCAAGAGTTGGAAAATATGGCTTTTGACCTTTCTTTCATAGAAGAAACATCATTTTGCCAATTCAAAAATCGGTCTCAATATTGTATACTTACTATTGACCAAGTATACAGTGTAGAGAAATGAAAGTAGGGAAGTTTTTGATAATAAATAATAAATACCTGACAAGAATAAAGAGAACGTCATGGAACATTGTAAGAAGGCCATTCTTGAACAACCAACTAAAATTCTTCAGGGAGCGGGCTTTTATTGGCCCATTTAAAGCATCTGCGGGAGAATGAAGGATCTCAGTTACAATGTGAGGGGGTCTTGTCTTTATTTTCTTCTTAGAACATTAGGACGAGTTCGCCCTTATCCAGCCCTCTCATTGTATTTAAGGAGAAATGGAGACTTAGACTGTGTCTTAAACCGACACATTCGGCATCAGAAGGTATTTGGTAGCAAAAGGGGACACGAACCTAGATTCCTTTAATTCCTGGTCCAGTGTAGCCCACCCTATACCTGATGATGTGTTTGCAAGTGTTTCAGGTTGATTCTTTGGTTTGTAAAAAAAAAAAAAAA
>PVKM010014341.1:0-29155 GCA_004027735.1 Carollia perspicillata
TGGTCATGATGAACTCCTTTAACTTGAACTTATCTGAGAAGCACTTGATCTGCCCTTCCATTCTAAATGACAGCTTTGCTAGTAATCTTGGATGTAGGTCCTTGCCTTTCAGGACTTTGAAGACTTCTTGCCAGGCCCTTCTTGCTTGTAAGGTTTCTTTTGAGAAATCAGCTGACAGTCTTATGGAAACTCATTTGTAGGTATCTCTCTCCTTTTCTCTTGCAGCTATTAAGATTCACTCCTTATCTTTAATCTTAGGTAATGTGATTATGAAGTGCCTTGGTGTGTGCTTCTTTGGGTCCGACTTCTTTGGGACTTTCTGAGCTTCCTGGACTTCCTGAAAGTCTATTTCCTTTGCCAGATCAGGGAAGTTCTTCTTCATTATTAACAATAACTTTTCAACTTCTTGCTCTTCCTCTTCTCCTTCTGGCACCCCTATGATTCAGATATTGGAATGTCTGAAGTTGTCCCAGAGGTTCCTAAGCCTCTCCTCATTTTTCCTAATGTGGGTAGTTTTGTTTATCCTACAAAGGCACTTACTACTAACAGGTGATACAACAAAATCAACTTCTGAAATAAAATTTGCAAAGTTATGAAGGCAGCATCTCTTCCCAGAAGAATGAGCACAATACATTAAGGAAACTACTAAGATAACATACAGGTCTTAGTTCTGAATATACGTATCTGCAGAAAATGAGTTTTAAAGATGCAAAGCTTACCATTTGGGTATGGTGTTTCACATAACGTTAGGAAATCGACAATGGAATAGTCCATTTCTAGCACAGCAGTACTTTTCCCGTGCATAACTGTTAAGCAAGGTCTTCTTCCTACAGTGTCATACGACAAGCCTCCTGATAAAATAATAAAAGGTTCCCTGGAAATAAAATACACAGGATTATAAACAGCATGGTGTGAAGACTAATTATTTTCCTGCTATATCATAAACGTTTTATTTAGTGAAATAATCAAAACTTAAATTCTAACATTTTTATGCATCATTTTACTTTAATGTTTGCGTGTGGAGTTTGTAACTGCATTAGGTAAGACCCAGGTGAAGTCCTGAAAACTAACCTGTAATAGGAATGAATGTTGACCACATTTCACTCTCCAACCTCCTCTTGGACCCTAAAATATTTTCTCTTATCCTCTTTATAAAGTTGTCAAAGGATTCTTCCTGGGTTTCTGCTGCTAAGTCTATTGAATGGACTTCCTTTTGTCCAATCTTATTAGCCAAGCCTTCTAAAAAGGAATGCTAATGCCCTAAGGCATCCATTGTACCTAATGAATTAACTTACCACTGATGCAGCAAGAATGTACTAGCTACAAATCACCCTTGAAAAAGCTGAGAAAATAGTCACTCCAACTACTTCTGTAGGGCTTAATTTTCTCCTGGAACCTTTGCTGGTTGGCTCTCAAACCACAGTTCCCATGCACATCACTCGGCTGCCTGCTTGCCTCTTCTAATGAGGCCCCAACTGTCTCCCTGTTAGTCATCATTAAATTTAATAATTTTTAGACCCACTTTTTAAAATTGCATATCTAAATATGCAAAAGAGAAAAAACTAAAAGTGTTTTTATGTTCTGTATTTCTTTACCTTCAACTTGCCTGTTCATGTTTTAGGAAAACGATTAGTAATCCTTTCCTAATTGGTTTGTAAGAGGTCTTTGTTCTATAAGGAAATTAGCTCTTGTTCTGCTTATATGTTTTCATTTGTTGGTGGGAAAGTTATTTATGGTACAGTATATAGATGATTTTAACTGTTTTGTACATGATTGTTTTAAGTCTCTTAATTTATGACTTTTAGGTAGTTCCTTAATGCCTACTCTGTGGCCTGTATGTCCACCATCTTCCTCTTCACATGTAGTACAAGCAGTATGAATACTATGTAAAAGGCGTGCTGGAACTAACATGCCCGCATTTTTAATCTCAGCTTTGGTTTTACTTTCTGTGTGATCTTGGACAAAGTACTTAACTTCTTGGTGCCTAGCTTCTGAATATACAAAACGGAGATGGAGTGGTAAGTACCCTCAGACAATTACTGAGTTAATTAATACACGCAGAGCACTGGGGTCAACGCCTAGCACACAGTGCACCCCCAGTAAGAATTACCTAACATTACTGCCATCGTACAATAATCATCATCACCCCTGTACGAGGCTCTTTCTTGTAATATTTGGGGGAGATTATAACTTCTAAATTATATTTATTCTTATCTAAAACAATAAATAAAATTCACTAAAATTTACTTAGAGTAGCAGTAGTACAGGTGGGTAATTTATAAGTAAATATAAACATTAGGTCAAATAATTCAATTGTTTTTTATGTTTAAACTGTTTTTTTATATTTACACATTTTACCTATTTAAAATATATAAAATAATGTATTATGTATATGTTTGTATTTTCTTACTGAAAACTGTACCTTCATGTAGCCCCGTTAAACTTTAGTATTTTTTTACAGCGTTTACTGCAAAAAGTAATTTGTTTACTTTGCATATTATTCATCTTGTGAAAATTTAAGCCCGTGAGGGCAAAGGGTTTTCTCTGTTTTATTCATTGCTGTATCCGAAGTGGTGCCTCAGAGGTAAATAAATGAATTAGTAGGCGAGAATGTTACCCTAATCACAGTCTAGCTTACTACCATTTAGATTTTTCATCACTAAGTCAATTCGGGCAGTCTTATTTTCACAGTGACAGTAACCAGAACTTAAAATTTTGTCCTGAGCAGCACTATACCCATACTTTCACTGTTTCGATGTCTCTGCATACTACAGTCATGACAACTCTGGTCAGGAAAGAATATTTATTCCTCCCACTTTTTCTCACATATAATAGATAAACAGAACATATCTTCTCTCTTTTGTACTCTGAAATACAGCATACGACTGAATATAACATGCTATGAAGAAGGGTGAGGTGTCCCAATTCAAACCTTCACACAGTGGGCAGACCGAGCCAGGTATTTTATTACATCATAGTTTAAGAACAGTCTGATGAGTGTTTTCCCATACAGCCAATTAAAAAAGACAGG
The DNA here is from genome assembly GCA_004027735.1 of Carollia perspicillata. Lineage (NCBI taxonomy): Eukaryota > Metazoa > Chordata > Mammalia > Chiroptera > Phyllostomidae > Carollia > Carollia perspicillata. The sequence continues at coordinate 3,032 of PVKM010014341.1, forward strand.
TATCATTAATTTAAGAACCAGGAATAAGGAGATGATGATTTAGCATTCCTGAATAAAATTTCCATGGAGACACAGGGTAGGTATGGTAGGCAGATGACCAGTTGTTAGGCAGTTAAACTGTTAACATGGTATTACATAACGCCATGGCAATTAGGTAAGTTTATTCTCCAACGGCAACTAAGTGTTCAGTGGCTTTGTAAACTGGCTAAACTTCATTACCAAACTCAGGAGAAAAAAAATATACAACAAAAACATTGGTAAGAAGTTGAAAGGTATATCAAGATAACATTCTTTTTCATAATAGTAAGTTTCCTCAATCCAGCAATGAATGCATATATGTATATACTTTTATTTTTCTTATTTTATGTCCTGTTTTTTAAAAAAATTATCTAAGTTTGCCAGGCAGGAATCACCTACGAACTCCCAGAGGTTTTATTTTTCTTGATTATAATGCCTCTGTAAATATTCATGAAGTAAATATTTTATAAGAAATCAGTCATAAAGAAAATAAAGTTAAATATTTTAATACTAGACAGTGAAATGATATAATCCAAAGTCCTTGTTGGCATGTGGAATTACATTAAATGTTCTAGGAATCTAGTTTATTTCTAGGATAATATGCAAACTACTGAGGTAGGGAATTTATTTTCTTTTTTTAAGTGAAAGGTTAAACTTTTTGATGTTCTAATAAAGTCTAGGAATAATATAACGTTATTCCATTCCTTTAAGTAGAATTTAAATAGAAATCCTTTTAATGATGTTGGCTGTTACCCAAGACCTTCATTTTTGAAGACATCAAGGTTAGGAAGTTGTTAGGTTGGACATTTTATAATTTTGACTGGAATTTGTAAGAGGCTAGACACTTGGGGGAAATGTATATGCTTCCTTCACTGCTTAACCTCCTCAACCTGACCTTGGCAATAGTTTTGGCTGAAGTTGTTTCTATGAGAAGCATTCTTCACTTAAAGGACGAACTGCTACCCCAAAAGCCTTTAGCATAACCAATGTGCTCAACAAGGTTCTATTAACAGTACCCATTCGTTCACTCAAATTTTTTGTGCACCTTTATCACTAAGAATAAAACAGTGTTCTCATGTCTAGTCTGGACAAAGAGTCCACATAGTATAGTAAGTGTTATGAAGGAAATAAAACAAGGTAAGAGTCCCAGGCTGAATGGGAAGGAGGAGTGAGGAGCGTTACTGTCAGACAGAGTGGGCGGGAAAGGCCTCTGTGGTCAAGAGACACGAGCTGGGACCAGAATGAAGAGGAGCCAGACATTCAAAGACCTTGGGGTTGAGGGAAAAGGGTGTACTTCTGAGCAGAAGGAATAAGCACCACAAAGACGCCAAGTCAGGGACGAGCTTGGTGGATCTGAGGAACTGGGAGGCTGGTGTGCCTGCAACACAGTGAGTGAAGTAATCCACAGTAATACATGACTTAACCCCAGGGAAGAGCCTTCCTCCTCCATGTCATGTCCTTTGCACAGTTACTTTAGTTCTGGCCTCAATAGCCTGCTGCTTATATTATTACAATGGCATCTGTACGAGTTATTCACTGCCTCGGGTAGACTTCCCCTCATTTTCAGTTTCGGTAATTCCTAGTTCTCCTTTAAAACTCAGTGCAATAATTACCTCCTCAGAAAAACTTTTCAACCCAGTTCTCCTGAATGAGTTGGGTGCCCTTCCTACATTCCTAAGCAGCATCTGCACACCCCTTTTCAGTCCTGACCGAAATCAGCTGTCATTGTTTATCTACTTTCCCTTTGTATCATGAGCGCCTTCGGATCACAGGATGTGTTTTTTACTTCAGCACTCGCCTGGCCTTAGCTAGGTATCCCAGAGAGTGCTGGTCAAATGCACGAGGTCTGTCTGAAAAAAGCCCAACCACTGTTAATATAGAGAGAAGAGGTTTTTTTTTACCTATAACAGTAAAGTACACAGCCCTTAAAACTATTGAAAAATCTGATAGAAACTGCTAACACTTTAAACATGTTATGCAGAAAAAAATACCAAGCTGAATATGCTTTAAGAATATAATCAAGTGAAAGTGGATCCCCTAAGTCACTGAAAAAAGACTCAGGGAAAATGAACAAATTAAAACAAATGTTTAAGAATGGTGGAATTGCAGGTAATCTGCATCTCCTGTGAGGATTTTAATAAATGATGTAACTATTTTACAAACCAAGATACTTTAAAAACAACTCAGAGAATAAGATATTAATGGTGGTAAAAATGAGATTAATGCAATAATTGTGGATGAAGTATACGTTTTTAAAAGAATACGATTTTGCTCTGAAATTCTATGAAAGCACTTCGCCAATTTCTAATGACATTTCCCTATCTGTCATTACACAAGTACTGCTAAAATGTACTTTATGCTGGAGAATTTTCTGCTTCCTAGGCCACTCAGGAATAACTATATAAATTAAGCTATTCGACAAGCACTTATACTAAGTGCTGCTCTCTGCGGCAGGGCCCAGGAAGTCTCCTCGTCCATCAGTTCACTGCCGCCCCCTCCGCCCTCCAGGCAGCGTGCTCCCTCTACTACATTGTTTCTTCCTGTCATCTACTTCACCTACTTCAATGTTTCATTTCAGGACCCGAACCTTATCTTATTCCTAGGACTTTTGGTTCTGTGGCAAAAAAAAAAAAGGTTTTCAGAAGAGTGTATCTGGATCATATCATCACATGAAAATGCCTTTAGTGTTTAAAAAATAAAGTTATCTCCTGTATTGTAATAAATTCATGTGAAAACAAAAACTTTCTTACAAAATTGTTCCCTTTTCATTATTAGTGTCTCCCACACCAATAGCTCTCTTTTCTACCATTAGTCCTATGGAGGTCTTCCTTAATTTAAAGTAAAACGAAAATCTGCCTTATTCTTCCTGTGAAACATAATTGCTATGTATCGCTAATGCTGAATTCATTGAATACATGTTCAAAACAGGTATTTTCTATTCCTTTCTTTTAATGCCCCTACATCCAGGACTGTCTTTGAAATGATGCTAATAAAGTACTCTTAAAAAATTAATTCTCCCTCGCTGGTGTGGCTCAATGGATTGAGCACCAGCCCACAGACCGAAAGGTTGCTGGTTGGATTCCCAGTCAGGACACATGCCTGGGTTGCAGGCCAGGTCCCCCAGCTGGGTGTGCGAGAGAGGCAACCAATCAATGTTCTCTCGCACATCAGTGTTTTTAACTCCTCTCTTTATCCCTCCCTTATTCTCTCTAAAAAATAAACAAAATCTTTAAAAAATGTATCCTTCCGGTAACATATAAGGTATGGTCTGTCCAGAAGGTATCCAGCCATGTAATACGAAAAAGAGACATTTATTGAAGAAGATACAAGATACACGAAACATTGTACATAGGACAATGACACCTCAGTCCCCTTCCAAGTAGGCACTTTTGGACCTCACACAGTTCTCCCGGTCATCATCAGCTGCCCCATTGTATTTTCCTGAATCTCATCAACAGTCTGAAATCTCTTCCTTTCAAAGGTGATTTTAATTTTGGGAAAAACCAGAAGTCACAGGGTGCCAAATCTGGGCTGTAGGGGGGCTGAGTCACCATGGTGATTTGATGTTTTGCCAAAAACCTCTGCAGGAGACATGATGCATGAGAGGGCGCACTGTCATGATGAAGCTGCCAATCACCAGTTGCCCATAGCCGCAGCCTTTCGAATCATCTAAATAGTTTCCATGGAGAAATGTTCAAGCTTCACACAAAAACTTCTGCAGATTCAGCTTGCTCTATTCACTCAGTCATTTTGAATGCAACAGCCACACAATACACATGCTCACTCAATGGCATCTTCTGCCCCGACTGACTAGTACAGTGAAGTCATCTCTGTTCACACATGTGCATTCTAGTCCACTCTCCATGGCTGCCAGGTTACACTCTCCATGGCTGCCGGGAGAAATTGTTCTCATTATATTAACAATGGCTGGACTTTTCCCAGAGAGATCTTGTATACCTCCTATTCTTCCTTCTGTTATCATCCCAATCAATCTTTCTATAGCAGTGCTTAATTTACTCTCCATAAACACTTCAAGGACATGATGTCCTTTGTTTCCTCCCCCCACCCCACCCCTGGTCAGAATCTACTTGTCCTCCTTTCTGCCCCTTTATTTTGGCGTAATTCGGGATAAAATGCCAGCACTGGGAGCCCTGGCTCAATAGGGTTCTGAGCTACCAGGAAACCATTGTGTTTGTGCTCATTTTTATTACACTCAGGCAATGTCACCTCCAATTTGGCAATCACCACTGGCTGAATGCATTATGTGGGCTCCACAGACATTTACCTTCCAACACAGTTAACAAGTAAAACTTGCCAACGATCTCAAAATAGATTTCTATATCAGTAGACTTAATTAAATATGTGATATCAGCTTTAACTAGCAGTAATGAGTTAAAAACTAATATAGGGAAAAGCTTAAAAAACAGAGTGATCTTGGCACTTTAAACTGAGAAGCAGCCCTGGACTAAACTCAATAAATAGTATGTACTCAGGTACTAAATGAGGTAGTCTCACATCAGAAGACAGCTCTCAGTCTAGCAGTCTTAGCTTTCTAGTTATGTGAATATATCATAAATGTGTGACAGAATTTCAAGTCAAGATATCTTAAAATTAAGAAAGTGAATTATAACTTACTCTAACTAAGTATCAGGTTTGAAGAATAAAACTGGGAGACAATGTTCTGGTTTTGAGAGACTGAAGATAAGATAAATCTGGAAGGATCTTAAGTATGTCTGTAAAGCTACTGATAGTTTCTGACTACCATAGTAATACTAACATGAAAACAGTGAAGGTCACCTGATGAGGTGTTTGAAATTTTAAGAGTCTAAAAACTCAAAGAAGTGTTTGCCCAGTGGGTCAATTAAATAGAAATCTTGTGGATTTTTCCTAAACAAGTGTTAAGATCAAGTACCATGACCCAATGAGATACCATAAAATGTAATCTAGACTTCATCAATTTATAATTAAATTTGTAGACTAGAAGTGCTCTATGAAGTTCTTGAGTCCTCTGAGTAGCTAGGATCACTTGCATTAAGTTATCCAGCCTGTTAAAGGCACAGATAGATCTCTCAGTTCACATTTGTGGGATTACTTGTATTGAGTATGATTTAATTAATGTTCACTTCTAAGATCAGATAAACTAGGGAATTTTAGAGCTACTCCTGTACTCGGCAAACTGAGTGACTTCTGAATTGATAGGACGATTCTATCCTAGCCCACACTATCTGTGAAAATGTCCAGGGTACCAATTAAGAACTCCAGCTCTGGAGACAACCTGGGCTCAAATTCCAGCTCTGTGACTTCTTAGGGCAAGATAATTTAACGTAAGCTCTCTGTAACTCAGTAACTATATGAAGATAATAGAAGCACCCATTCCACAGTTCTGTTATGAGAATTAGGAAAAGACAAGGCATTTAAATTGCATAGCAGAATACCTGGCAGACAGTAAGCAAATAAGGGATGTTCACTTCCCCTACTAATATTTTTTCTTCTTGGTGTTTGGAAATCAAGCCATCTAAGCAAGTGTCTTGAGTTCAAGACATAAGATACTATTTTTGTGTCAAGAAAGGATACAAGGATTGTTTAGATAGTACAAAAGGAAACTGCTTTTGTTTCTGAAAGCAGGCATGCTGTCTCAGTTTCTCTTCTTGTTGCCATGACTTAGCAAGGATTGGGATGAAGGAGAGAAAATAAACATGAAATATTTGCTGACTTGAATACACTGGTGGCGAGAGAACACAGGTGAGCAGAGATTCCATGTATGATAAAAGGAGGGCTAAACAAACACTGACTGATGTAAAGACTGTTCCTAAACCTGCGAGTCCAAAACACAGTTCTCAGTGGTCAACATGTCTGTGAATGAACTGGAGAAAAGTTTCTTCACCTGCAGTTTTTCAGCAGGTAACTTGGCAAAGCAACCGCTGCCGAGGGATCTGCGGGTCCAAGTATGGTCGTGGGGACTGGTGGTTAGTGTGAACAGAGAGTAGGTCTCATTAAAAGGAAGTGTAGAGTGGTGAAAGGCACAGGCTTACTTAAACCTGGGCTCTCCAGCTTACGAGCTGTAAGACCCTGGGCGAGTTACTCAACGTCTCTGCTTCAGTGCTCTCAACTGCTAAGACAGAGACATTAATACCTGCCTCACAGGACTGTTGCTAAGATTAAATAAATTAGTATGCACACAGCTCTTAGAACACTGTAAGTACAGCATCTTAAACAGATGTTGTTGTTAAAGAACAATATACAGAAAAGAAAAAAAAAACTACGATAGTGAGCATGTGTTCTGGGGCAAAAACAATCTTTGTGCAGAAGGCTGCTTTGGGCTTCAGAAAGTTAGGATTCTTTCATTGGAAACCAGGACCCAGGAACAGTAAAGAAAACTCAGGGGTAACAAGTTTGCAGGTGTTATTAAAACAGATCTAGATATTTTCAGAACCAGAATATCACAAATATACCCTGTGCCTTTATTGTAGTCTGTGTTTATTCATGGTTTTTTAAAAGATTTTATTTTTAGAGAGGGGAAGGGAACGAGGAAGAGAGGGAGAGAAACCTCAATGTGTGAGAGAAACATCCATCAGTTGCCTCTTCCACACACCCACAGGCTTGTGCTCTGACCCCTGACCAGGAATGGAACAGGTGATCTTTGGTTTTGCAGGAGGATGCCCAACCAACTGAGCCACACCAGTCAGGGCTTCATATTCTTATATAGGTAATCCACCTCAGCTTTTAGTTAACATATAAAATTAAAACTTAAGAAATCACCTTATATCCTAAACCACTTGAAAATACACTCTGGCACCAGAGAGGGTGGGGGAAAATACAAAACCCCCAAAATTTTCCTTGCAGATAAAGTTAAACACATATATCATGTGTGCATACCAAGGTATGGTAGACTCCTCATTTCTGCATGTGCTGCAACCTAAAAATGCTTTCTGGATTTTTTTTTTAAAGAAAGAACTCTTTAAAAAAAGATTTTATTTGTTTATTTTTAGAGAGGGGAAGGGAGGGGGGGAGAGAGAGTGTGTGAGTGAGCACGCATGCGCAGAGATACATCCATGTGTGGTTGCCTCTCACGTGACCCCTACTGGGGACCTGGCCCGCAACCCAGGCATGTGCCCTGACTGGGAATCAAACCGGTCACCCTTTGGTTCACAGGCCAGCACTCAATCCACTGAGCCACACCAGCCAGGGAGCTTTGTAGATTTGTAAATAGTTGAAAAAATACACAAAAGAACAGTATTTCATGGCACATGAAAATTATATGAAATTCAAATCCCAGGGTCTGGAAATAAAGTTTTACTGGAACACAGTTGCATTCCTTCATTTATGAATTGTCTATGGCTGCTATTGGGCTACAACAGCAGAGTTGAATAGCTGCAACAGAGACCCATGTGGCCTGGAAAGCCCAAAATATGTACTCTCTGGCTCCATACAGAAAGGTTTGCCATTGCAGGTGTTATGATGAAAAGAGATAATCTCTTAATCATGCTCTCTAAAGTGACTAAATTACCAAACTGAATTATGATAACACATAGTTTTAGGTTCCCTAACAGAGAGGTTTCCCTGCAAACTATTGGTTCTTTAATGGTGGTCTGTTTCTTGAGAGAAACTAACTCTTCTAATGACCTGCAGTACAGAACTGCAAAGAGGTCAATGGGGCAACTATCTGAAAACTTGAACTCATCCAGGGTTGCATCCTGTAGAAAATCTGGCCCTGCCTACAACTTCTTATGTAGTCTACTAGTGAAAAGAAAGCATAGAAGTAAAGGAGAAAAGGAAGTAGAATTTAATCAAATACCTACTATGTGCCAAACACATATTTCTTTTAGTTCTTCACAACAATAATATGAAGCTGGAATTACTGTTCTTATTTCATTAAGATAAGGAAAGAGGGTCAGTGAGGTCAAGCAACTTGCTGAAAATAATACAGAAAGTGGAAGAACTGGCGTTTGAACCCAAGTCTGACAATCAAAAACCTAAGTTATTTCTACTAATCAGGGGCTTTTGAATATTATGATTATGACTCATCATAAGCAATGCATTTTACTTCATATTACAATATACAGATACATAATGTACACAACTAAACAGAAGTTTCATGAACCAATACTTACCCTTAAAATGTACAGTGCACTCTGCTATTTCCTATTGTAATCTATAAGTTAAAAATCAGTGGTCACGACCAACAAAATTATTTTCACAGCGCACTAATAGATCACCATTACCTGATGTCTAAAAAAACAAAAACAAAAATCACTGCCCTAAATCACAGTACTTCTCAATCTAGGGAAGAGTATTAGTGAGGTTCTTTAACTACTACAAAGTCTGATCAACCTTGCCATTCACAGAGCTGCTTTTGGATGCAAAATCAGAGAATAACTACATTTTAGAGGTTTGTTAGAGGTTATCAAATGCTATTTTGAAACTAATATGTGAGACAGCTGATTTAAATAGTATGTTCCAAGTGGTTTATAAAACTTTGTTTAATCACCATAACAACTCTGTGAGGTAGACACTATTGTTCTCATCTTGCGGAAGAAAAAACAGACACAGAAAGCTCAGTCATTTGCCCCACATTGCACAACGAGTAAAGAGCTGAGGCAGGATTCAGACCCAGGTGGTCCGGCTTCAGAGTTCACTCTCTTAACCACTGTGCGCAAGCAGCATTCCCTGCAGGACTTGACACCTGAGTCACATTCAGGTTTCAAGGCAACACTTCAGCAGAACTGACTTAACATTTACATTCTGACTTTTTTAAAGGAACAGGCATTAAAATAATACTGCCATTATCTTCAATAACAGTGCTATTAAAAGCTATATTAATGATATTGCCACTGATCCCTATGTCTGATCTCTCCTGGTATAATATATACTTTATTTTATTAGAAAATAAAAGTTACACATCTTGACTCCATTTTCTGGTCAGAGTTGACCTGTGCCTCACAGTTACACTATGCTTTTATCATTACCAGGTAACAGCTAATTCTTTATGGCTATGTTTTTCTACACACCAGCCTATCATGTTCTTCCTCCATTCAGTAACACTATGCTAGGCGCTGGACAATTAGAAGTGAGACAGTTATGTTCCATACTTTCAGTGACCTGAGGATATGCTTTAAACAATTTCATTATTAGTGACAAGTATAAGTTTTAGAAAGGAAAAATAAAGTATGCTCTGAGAGTATACTACTGGGGGACCCAACCTAGTCAACATAGCTATAACGGACATCCTTAAAGTAGTGACATTTATGCTGAGCTATAAAGGATGAGTGGCAATCTCGCCTAGGTAAAGAGAGGAAAATGCAGAAGAATCTGAGGAAGGAAGGATGGCTCTTCTAATAAACTTAGGTGATTTGTCAACAGGAACTAACAGAACACCTTCTGTTGGCCTCTGCCCAAGACACTTGCTAGGGACAGGAAAAAGGTGAGAGCTGTCTAGCTTAATTTACCTGCTCTAGGTGGGAGGGGCTAGTTCTCAATATTGGCTGCACATCAGAATTCTAGGGACCTACGTCAAGGAAAGGGGCAATGGAGTGAGAAAAAGAACCCATTCAATTTATGAATGTCCTACCCCAGGTGGGGGGAAAAAATGGAAAGCTGGAGAAGACTGCTACACAAAAGGAATCCTATTGATCTATTTTACAGAATCTACAAATGCATACAAAACAGTGAGACTTTCATTTCTGAGCCTATGAAAGGAAAAGTATTGCTGCTATTCTCTAAGCAAACCAGAACTCATAAATATTATCATTATAAAGGAGTGAAAATGGGAACAAAAAGAGGGGAACAAATTTTCCCTGGATTTTTGCCTTTATTACCAAGCAATATGTTAAAATACACAGATAATTCAAAAGATAATTAGGACTGTTAGTTTAAATGTTTAGACGATTCGTTTTGTGTTGTACTATAAATACCGAGTTTTTTGCTTCATCCCCCACTCCGTTTTTTGTTTGTTTGTTTGTTTGCTGCCATGCTTTTACTATTTACATTCCTTTGCCACTGGACAACTATAGCAAGTAAAAAAAAATGCTAGTAGTAAGTTTCCTAATAAAATAAGGATAATCATTTATAGAAATTTTATTATGTACCAGGCACTGTGTGAAATGTTTGAAATACATAATTATCTCAATTCATCACAATCACCTTTTGACCTATTATCATATTCCTGTCATCAATGAGGAAACTGAAGCACAAAGAAGTCAAATAACTGTCAAAGGTCACACAGTAAGGGATTAATAGTCAATTAAACCAATGCTATTACTCTTGGCGTTCATTCTACCTGTTGTCTGAACACAGTCTATCTGATGGATCCCAGAGGAAGACTAAAGAGGATCAAGAGGGAAAAAATATAAATCTTAATGATTCTTTGGTCCAGTGTCTTTTGCCAAATGAGAACAGGGTTGAGTTAACTGAGATTTAAAGAACAGATTAAAAAGGGAAGCAGGCCAGTTATAGTAACCAGTGGTTATAAGTTGGTAAACAAAAAATATGCCAGCTGCATGAACTTTACTGTGCGCCCTGTAAGTCTAGTAAAGCATAGACTGCGGGGCTCCACCACCAGACAGAGCTTCTGATTCCGTAGGTCTGGTGTAGAGTCCAAGAACCCGCATCTCTAATTCAAGTTCTCAGCCAATGCTGCTGCCCAGGAACCACAATCTGAGACCCACTGGACTACATACACTACATAAGTCCACTCTATTACATAGCTATCGTAAACAGAACCACACACTTTTTTCTGGGAAACTAGAACATAAACTCTAAAAGAACTCCTTTAGACTTTAAAGAGATATGGAATTTAAAAAAGAAACATTTAGAAATTTTAAAAATTTGTTTCCTAAATTATATCTTAAATATAACATTTGGTGTACACAAAAATATATGTAAGATATATGAAGGGTAAAAACCATGTAATTCTGATATCTAGTTAATAAAGACAATCAATATCTTCAAATATAATTAACTTCCTTTAATATTAAACTGTACTTATTTTTGGTATTGCCAAATATTCTTATGAGAATAATTTTTGAAGAATACATGTCAAATTTCATAGTCAACATCTATAGTATAAATAGGTTAATTTTAAAATAACTTTTTCTTCATTGCTACTTCACAATTTTTACTAGTAAATGAACTCAATGTCAACTGAAGACTAATCTAACAGAATGTATGAAGCTTGATAAAAAAATAATTCAAACATTCCAGGATATATAGCAAAACTGCTAAATACAGAGAGAACATAGAAGTATTTTATCCTAAGTTTACCAATTTTAGTTATTTTGTGAAATAAAGCATAAAATTTAAGACTGGGCTAGACCTTTCTAAAGTAGGCCTTCAAAAATAATGACAGGACAGCCTTCAGTGCTATTTGAGTAGTTATATACAATGAATATTGGCAATGAAGTAAAATCTTACCCAGATCTAGTCGTTTTGAATTCCACCTTGAGGATAGGTTTGCATGGTTCTGGCTTCTTCCCATCCTTTAACTGCTTCCCTAAAATATATTTTCCTGCATTAAATTCTAAAATTCTAAGTTACTCTAAATTCTTACATTGATAGTTTATAAAATGAAAGTGAAATATGACATCCACCATGAAACAATAAGAGTGATTCTGATAGAAGTAGTTAATACAAAACATTTAAAATAATCGAATAAATTTACTTCTTGAAATTCAGTGCTGAAAGGCAAATAAAAAGGATAACTTTGTAACATTTATGCAATATAATTTTAGTAAGATAAATTGATAGTCTTCTCAATATTCTTAATTGCAGATGAGCAAAATAAAATTTTAATTCCCTAAATGAATTCATGTTTTAACATAGCTAAATTAAAAAAAAATAAATATAAATTAGATTTTTACCCAAGTGTGACAGGCTACAAAATTAAACCCCATACTAATAAATTCATTTATATTTTTTCTCCCGAAGTAAAATTCATCCATTATAATATCTAGAAGGCTGCTAAAATACACCAACCTCTATAAAATGTGTCAGGGACTCATACTGTCAAAATATTAGATTATTTTCAAAATGTTTGTTGATTTCTGTTATCTATTTCTGTATGTTCACTGTAGAAACAACTTTGAAAAGCGTAAAGAAAATAAGACATCTATGCCCACTTGTTAGAGATTAATCAATTCACACAGTATTTTCTTTAGATCCCAAACATACACCTCTAACCCCGATGCTTGTCTTCCCTCCCAGTTTCCCCATTCTCACAGTGCCTATCTCGTTCTAGCATACGTCACCCTGTTTGGACGCCTCACCAACAAGAATGCACATCCCGTGAAAGCGAAGGTTTTTAAGTGTGTCTGTGTTTTCTGTTGATGTGTACCTGGTGACAAACATTGCTTGGCATACAGTGGGTGCTCAATAGCTATTTAATGAGTGAATAATTAATCATTTCTCCTTTGAATTAATTCCTAAAAAAGGAACATCTGGGTAGAACTGTATCCCAAAAAGACTGAACCAATTTATACTTCCATCAGCAATGTTAAGTATTTTGCCACACCTTACTCAAACACTATTTTTTTTTCTAATTTGATGGGTGGAATGGTTATCTTATTTTAATTTGTATTTTTTATTCGCTAAATATTCTTAGGCTTATTGGTCATATGTATTTTTTCTTTCGAAAATAGCTTATATCCTTTATTAATGCTTGTATGTAATCTTCTCTATATTTAAAAATAAATTTAATATTCAAAGCTCTTTAACATTGTATCTAATATTTTCCCTAGTATCATTGGTGATTAAATTCTTTGCAATTTTTAAACATTGAACATTTTAAAATGTACACATTTAAATAATCAAGTCTATCAGCCTAGTCATGTTTTCAAGAAAACTTAAAAAGCCTGAAATGTCAATTCTTCCAGAATTAACTTACAAATTTAATGTATAATTAGAATCCCAATAGTTTTTCTTGGACTTGAATAAAATGACCTTAAAGTTCAAGTTGTGGAGTCAATGCCTATGAATAGCTAAGAAAACTATGAAATGAGATTAACTTCCAGAATGACGCAGCGAGGATATGGGTGAACTCGCTTTCCCACAAAAAAGGAAATAGCAAAACAAGTTAAACACTTCAAAATGCTAGAAATTAACGAAAGCCACAATACCCACAAAAGGAGTGGAGCACTGTCTACCCAATAAAAACAACTGCACTTCAGAGACGAGGAAGACTGGAACATTTTGCTGGAGGGCTATTCCCATCCCCTTCACTCCCAGCTCAGTGTCCAGGTAGAGGTAAGAAAAGGTATGAGCCAACATAGGGGACTGACATTTTTTTGCAGTTCTATTAAAATCAGTTTCCCTAGAGCACAATCAATATTTTGTCCCAATCTGTAGATCCCTGGAAAACTATATTTTCAAGGTGTTGTAGTAATTTCATTTGAGACAGACATCAGCTCAGGGAGGCAAAAGGCCCTACCCTCAGGCATCACAAAAATAATAGCAATCTGCTGGCAATATCTAGCTGCCTAAGGCTGTGGTTTCAGTTGAAACAAGTAAGAGCCCGGGCAGGAAGTTAAAATAAAACCCTGAAGAACTAGTCATATTCCTGGGGATCTAAGAGGCTGCACACATGTGCAAGGCTCTGTACCTGACTAGGAAAGACCTGGGAAAGGAAAAGGTCAGGATCCCAGTCACTCATCTCTGGAGGACTTGGAGATCTTAAGCAAACAGGAAGTTAAAAAATTAAATTGCAGAAAGTTAAATGATCTATATAATACCTACTGCTGGCAGGAACACTGAAAAAGTGGTACTCATACATGAAAGTAGAAATGTGAAGGATAGAGCCTTCTTTGAAAGCAGTTTGAGAACCCTTATTAAAACAGAAGTACAGAAGAACCAATTCCTATGAAATATGTACAGGATAGTAACGGCAGCATAATTAGTAGTGATCAAGAACTGAAAACAACGCAAATGCCCGTTAATTTGGAAGTGCTGAATAAATTGTGAAAAGTTGTTAAAAAACAATCCGCTACTTCATGGCCATTAAAATGAAGGAATTAGGCTAAGCCAGATAACATGGGAGATTTTCCCAACGTACAGTGGATTAAGAACAGCAAGATCCTAGGGGATCACTTCTTTGCCTCTTTATACAGAACTGACTGTGCAGTGGAATCTTGAACCTCTGTCATCCCGATATATAAGACTAAGAAGTGACTAGTGATGCAGGTAAGTAGAACGCCAGAATAAGGTACTAGAAAAGACTGCTAGGGGAGAAGATTAGATGGTTGAAGCGGAAGAAAAAATTGAGGAAAAAAGAAAGTTATGGGAGGAAAGGAGGTTTAAGTCTGAAAAGTCTTCACTCAGGCTGTACAAGGAACAAGGTAAGAATTTCAACCTCTATTTCCACCTGTTCAGAGACACAGGACCTTTCATAGTAAAGCATGTAAATGTTTGCTCTGAAAAAGGCCAGCATCAGACTTTTATCTTCTACCACCCAGAGCTCTAATGGGAATATCAGATTGTTATAATTTGAAATTACAGATACAAATTTTACAGTTATTTAAAAAAATTAGTTATGTATTTTAATGAAGTAAAATGATTCAGATATAACTCAATTTAACTTATTTCAATATTCACCGGTAATCTTTCAATGACTAGAACAATTTTTAAAGAATGACATCAAGCCCAGGCTGCTGTAGCTCAGTGGATTGAGTGCGGGCCTGCAAATCAGACAACCATGGTTTGATTCCCAGTCAGAGCACATGCCTGGGTTGCAGGCCAGTTCCCAGCAGGGGACACACAAGAGGCAACCATACATTGATATTTCTCTCCCTCTCTCTTTCCCTTCCCCCCTAAAGATAAATAAATAAAATCTTGGGAAAAAAATTAAAAAAAAAATGACATCAAGTGTTATATTTTCTAGGCCTTTTTTAAGTTTGAGATTATATATCTTGCATAAAACCTGGCTAGGTACAATATTCTTAACTTTTTTTTTTTGAGAGGGAGAAAAACATCAATGCGTGGTTGCCTCTTATGTGCCCCCAACTGGGGACCTAGCCTGCAACCCAGGCATGTGCCCTGACTGGGAATTGGACCAGCGACCCTTTGGTTCACAGCCCGTGCTCAGTCCACTGAACTACACCAGCCAGCGCAATATTCTTAACTTCTGTCTTGCTCAAAGTCTTTTGATATTGCTGTATTGTATCTAGCATTTAAACTTATAATAAAGTTTAAAGCAGTCTACTTTTTGTTTCTTTGTAAGTTAACTTTTCCCCACCCCCTGCTAGAATACTAACAGGGTAGTTTCATTATCTCAGTAAATCAAAATGTTGCAGATTTACAGTGATCTTTCTTCATCAATCTTGCTTGGAAATTTGTCATTTTGATCTGCATACTGTTTTTTTTTTTTTAAACTGAGATTTTACAAATTATTTCACCCATTACTGCTTACATTCCAGAAAGGTTAATTTATTCACCAGTAACCCAAGATTAACTATTCTCCAAATCAAATCTAAAAAGGCACTAGCTAAGATTTTATTTAAAGGATGTTTACAAGATCACCAAATTTCACTACCAGGTATCATCTGTGCTTGTTCTTTCAACTACTTGTGAATTACCTTGGTAAACTGTTTAAAGTTCAGGTTAATTATAAAACTTCACTTGATAAATCACAGAAACCTCCACATCACACCTGATTTCTTCTTGTCTCTTACTATGCCCTGTGTCCCACTCTCAAAATCACCTGGCCAGAATGAAATAATTGGTCCAAGCCTTATTGACTCTAATTCCAAAATTATATCCATGTATATCCAGTTCTTCCTATTTGCTGTCACAAATGAACTCTCCATTATTTGTTGTTTACTAATGCAATGGCACCCTAACTGGCCCCCCATTCTGCCCCCAGCTCATCTGATATACTACCATGTTTCTCATGGTAAATCATTTACAAGGTAGGTACCCATCATGAGGGCAAACTCTTTAGCATATTATGACATATATTCATACCTTGGTATGAGTTTCTGTCTTTGTGCCCACAGGAAGTTTAAACTCTGGTCAAATTAAACTATTTGCAGTTTTCCAAGAACACTGTGTTTTTTATTGTGTCTTTGTACCTTCTGACTAAAATGACTTTCTATGTTCTTTTTTGTCTCATAACACCCCACTCATCCTTTATGATCAAGCTCATGTAACCTGAATTTGTGAATTCAGCACTTATCATAATGTAATACAGTTGTCAGTTCATAGATCATTTTCATTCACTGGACTATGAGTTCTTCAAGGACAGTATAGCTCCAGTATTGAAATTCTGGTACATAGGAGGTGATCAATAAACGTCTGTTGAATGAATGAATGAAGAAACATTAAAAACAAGTGAGGAACATTGACAAAAACAAGTGCTTCCTAAGTTTTTTATTTTGCGTTCAGCATGTAGAACACATTTTCTAACAGATACAGCTGTTAAGCAGCAATTATGTTCTTAGCCTGGAGCTGGATGTCCAGTGTGGGAGCCACCACTCACACATGACTACCAAGCACTTGAAATGTAGCCAGTCCAAGTGAAGATGTGTTTTTAAGTATAAAATGTATACTAGAGTTCAAAGAGTACAAAAAAGAATGTAAAATACTTCAATTTTGTATGTTGATTCCATGTTAAAATGACAGTATTTTGCATGTTTGGGGTTAAATAAAATGTATTATTAATATTAATTGTACCTGTTTGTTTTTACTATTATTACTAGTAAATTTTAAAATTATACATACAGCTCACATTATATTTCTACTGAACAGTGATGTTCTAAGAAATAAATGATTCAAATTGGAGAATCACTGTTCATAATATTAGTATGAAATGAAGAGCATATTCTTTCCTCATGAATGTGAGAGGGTTAATTTATAACCAGACTAGATACACACACATATATTTGATTTTGACTCTTGGTTAAAGGCAGTGGGATTTATGATGTGCTTGTTCAATGTCCAGAACTTCCCAAACTTCCCTGGTGATCCCAGTGTAGTAGCTTCATGGAAGGCTGGCGACTGGCTTAACTGACCTGGTGAGAATGGATATTCCGAAATATTTTAGGACTATATAAATGCAACTACTCCTTAACTGTTAAAGGAGTTGAAATTATATTCGGCGCTTTGAAGGCAACTGTGAGGCTGACGTGGTCCCTGGTGAAAATGAGTTTGACACCCCTGGATCACTTAGAGGGCTTCCTTGAGAGTTTCTCTTTGCACTCCTAGAAGTCAGATCTTGTGTTTGGAGTAAGGAATCTTGGCACAATCCACGTGAGCACGTAAGTACTCATGGGAGCTTACATATGGGGCATCTGTCAGAACGCTTGCCTGCAATCTCTTTCTCCTGCTAGACCACATCCTTTGCCTTGAAATATAAGTTTTATTTTGAGTATACTCTATGGAGTTTGGTAGGTCCTTTCAAATATATAAACTGGGGTAAATTTTGCAATGAATTATACAAGGAACTAAGGCATGGTTTTATTATTTACTGAATTTTTATGCTTTGGGTGATTCTTAAAGGAGATTAATAGGATTATTTGTAAGTCACATCCTTAAAATATTAAAATAACTTTTATTTATGTGAATTTTGATTTTATTTTTCCTTCAGTAACATTTAATAAAAGTTCCCCAATACATGGTTTATTCAACACATGTATTGATTATACTGATGAAAAAGCTCTGTAAACTAAATTTTAAAATCTCATTACATCTAGTGGGTATGTATTAATTTTGTCCATCTAACATCTCCGTTTCCTTTGAGAATCAAATCTACTCTTCAACACAGCACACACGCGCACATTTACAGGGCAGACTCTGGGGGACCTTGGGCCAGCAACTCACTTAACCATGATGACTGCATGAGAGCCATGCCAGAACTATCAAATTTCCTCCCTCCTAAACAATGGATGCCCGTCTGTCGCAGGAGGGAAACAGAAGCAGAGCTTGCCTTACAGCCCACCAATATGGGACCAAATCTGACTTAAGTTCCTCATATGTACCACACTTTATACCTAATTCAATCCTGCCATTTTGCATATGTTAAAACTAAGTTCCAGAGAACAGGAATTATATCCACAAGGTTTTTTAAATAAAGTGAAGCTAGAATTGTCCAGGTTGTCTGATTGCCAGGAAATGTTCTTTGATAATCATAAAAAACTAGATTAAAGGGAGCTATCATTTTTTATTATTTGTTCTGGTTAATAAAAAATCATGTTGAGCAATTTCAGACACAGAAATGGAGACTTTCAGAAAAAATAATACTATCTCTACCATTCTGATACATACAGTAAAATTATCCTACATTATATCAGAAAATTCTTAAATGAATTCAAATTATTCTCCTTTACTGGTCATTTTACCATCACTATCTAAGTAACTGCTATGTCCCTCAAAGTAAGAGTCCACTATCAACTCCTTTAGCTGTGAAGGGTGTCATCCAAGGCTAATGACTGAACATAACTAGCAGATCTGGAGAACTGTCTCATAATTCAATTATAGTTTCAGCACTGGGCCACCATTTCTCTAAGTTATTTTATGGAACACTAGAGAGCCACAAGATGGTCTGTGAATAAAAGATACTAAAGTCAGGTAAGTCTGGGAAAAGCCACATAAAATAAATGTATTAAATACACAAACCAATATAAATAATAAATATTTTTAAAGTTAGTATTTGTAAAATACATTACGGAGAATACTATAACATTTCCAGATTTATATTTTCTGTAATCACATACACAGCACACCACAATTTCCAGGTACTTTCACTTCAATTAGTACTTCTAGGTTTAAATGAGAATGCTGAGTTTCAGAAGTTGACTGGCTTCCCAAAGTCACAGAGCCAGAAACTACAGAGTCAGTGCTTAACCACAAGGCTACTGGCTTCAAAACTCCATGTCAGGCTGGTGTAGCACTGTGTTTTCTAAACAGAATCCTCGGGCCATCTTAAGGTATCCTCAACACTAAACATACTGGTAGGAATCTTAAAGTACAATCAGTTCCTGGTTAGCAAGGTAACACTTACAAATGTTTTTTAAGAATAAAATACTTAACCATTAAATGGGTTTAAACATGAAAAAAAACCCAACCTGGGCAAAACTTTTAAAGTCTAGTACTTTTAAAGTAATTTACCATAACTGTTTGTTAGAAAGTAAGGGCAAGAAACAACACTTTAATTACTGAGGAAAATAACTAAATTTAGTAACAGTAATGAGGGAAAAAAACCTAAATTTTGATCTATCGAATCAAACATTTAGCATACTAAAAGTTATATACAACAAATACGGCATATATATTACTTTATTATGGTATAAAACATTTTTGTACTTTAATGTAAAAAAATTCATTAGTTTTGCCATGGTACTCAGCTATCGGCATAGATTTAACTTTGGTAGGTTACCTAGCATTAGCAATAAATAGTAAACATATGTTACTATTGGAAATATTTCATATTTTATAAATAAAAAACCCTCTGGTCATCCACATTTTTAGACTGCTATACTATACAACAAATGCCATCCCACCTTTTAACACCTGCCACAGAAAAATTTTTCTTTACTTACATTTTGTTTGGATTCTAATGTTGAAAAACATTGAATAAATATTCATTGTCTTATTTATTTAAAAATAATTTTAGCTAATGACTCTTTTTTGCTAAGATACTATAAACTATATAGAAACTTATTTATGCCACCTCTACAACTTGGCTTTCAAAGAGGTAACTTCTCAGTATAAAAACAGGATGAAGGTTAAATAGGAAATCTCCATTTGGCAACCATCACAGTAATAATTAATTCAGCCAAGGAACATCATCAGATACTAAAATCAGAGGGTAAAGTTTGATGAGAAATAGTATGTTTATAGGCCCAAAGTACTCCTTCAAATCAAAGTACTTATTGATTACAAATACAAATAAAAAATGCTTATTAATTTGAAAGGGATAAACAATACTGTTGCAATGGAGAGACCTAGTAGATAGAAGCTTAATCAAAAGTTCATACCAAGGTGGGACAAATCAAATACCAGTTCCACTTGAAAGGATTCAAAAAGAACACATCAATCCTTTTGGGATAGTCCTGCCAAAAATGTGCAACCTAAATCTGATCAGGATGAAACATCGGACAAACCAAAGTGAGTTACATTTCATACAATAAGTGACCTATAATATTCAAATTCTGTCAGTTATGAAAGTCAAGAAAAGGCTCAAAAACTGTTACAGACTGAAAAAAACGGAAGAAACATGACAACTAAATCTAATATACATACAAACTCTTTTGATAAAAGGCAAATGGCAGTAGTAAAGGAAAATGTCCTTGTGTGTAAGAAAAGATACTGGAATATTTGAGGGTGAATGAGGAGTAATTTGACAACTTCTTCTCAAATGGTTCAAAAATATTTTTGTATAATACCAAAAAAATTAGATAAAAGCTTAAAACTGAAAAACTAATACTAAGTATTTTTACCATTTTCAATACCAGTTTCATTTTCTTCTAGATTTAACAGGCTTCTAAATTAATCATCTGCTTTTTTTGTTTTCTGGATTATTAGGTTGCAGTGGGATTGGGATCCTAAGATTTATGAGAATTCTCAGGGGTACTACCAAGATAGGGGACCTAGGCAGTAAGAGAAGGAAGAAAAAACTGTATTAAGGAAAAATGGAACCTACTACCATAAGGGCTATCCCCTAGACACATGCACAAATAGATCTGTAGCAAATTTAAAATACACACTTTTCCAGAAAGATGCCTGCTGCCACAAAGCAGGGGTAAAGTATATCACAATATTGGGCTTCAAGAATTGTTATTTTTACCAGAAAACGGACAAGTCTAAAAGCCCATACTGCCACAAATAGATAAAATAAGACTTAAATTTTACTGTTTTATTTCTACATTGCAGTATTTCAGAATGTACTGATTTTTAAAAAAAAAATAGGGATTCATATTTTAAAGCAAGCAATGAAGTATTAGCAATAGCTACAAGGATATTCTTCAACATACTACCATTTTAAAGAACAGTTTCATTAATGTGACTTCCCTAAATTTGCTGGGTAAGAACTTTTTAAGGTGGGATTGTAGAATGCAGATTAATAAAGACATACAAATTCCTGCGCTCCACTCAAAACTCACAAAAGAACTTCATAGCCTGTTTTTAACAAATTCTCTAATAAAAGCTTCTTTTATGTTTTGTAAATACTACTTGTGCAAAAAAGAGTTAACATAGCAGGCCTGAGACTACTATTTCTGGAAAGGTGGGCTTGAAAATGTAGCTCATGGCTGGCATCTGGTGAGTTGGCTCTGAGACTGCAGAGTGGCTCACTGTGCCCAAGCTGCTGCACAAACAATATGGTTTACGGTGAACCCCTGCCTTTTTTGTGGGAGTCTGGAATTCTGTTACGTGCTGAAGCAGAAGATGCCTACTACAAACTGCCTCCATAAAACTCTGGACAACGGAACTCAGGTGAGCCTCACTGGGAGAAAACATTTCAGACATGTGGTACTAACACACTGCTAAGGGAATTAAGCGTGGCCTGTGTGAGCCCACTGGGAGAGGACTCTTGGATACTCGAGCATGGTTCCCCCCAGATTTCACCCTGCATGCCTTTTCCATTTACTGATTTTGCTTTGCACTATTTTGCTGAGTCCTGTGAGTTTTCCTAGTGAATCATCAAACCTGGGGTGATTGGGGGTTCCTCAACACTAATGTATGAAATTCCTTCGGCAGAATTCCAAGTATTTCAAAAAACTATTATATACTCATTAGCAATGTACAAATTGATAACTTTAAGATGACTAAAGCTGAAAGTCAGTTCTACAGTACTCACAAAGTTATTTACTTTTGAGCTACCAGTGAAACAATATTCAAAGGTAATTTAACATTCATTTTCTCCAAGTTCAAAGTTGCTATTTCAACTGCAAATATAATTTGAGGTTCTATTACATGATTATTAGACATTATTTCTATATATGTAATTATTTTTAATGTCATCAAAATTAGAGACTCATCCTTATCCCCCCCCCACACATAAAAAAAAACCAGAAAAACAAACCCATATGCATACACAAAACAGTTTACTGTCCATCACAATTTAGGTAGTAATAGATTCTTACCATGTGGAGTGATTGTCTGCACAGGTTTAGCAGGGGATCTCACGTTCCATATAGTCAAGGTGCCATCTGAATGACTACAAATAAATTGTTTTCCTTCATGATGCCAAGCCACAGAGTGAATAGCCTATAAAAAGGGGATGATGAAGTCCATTTTTAAAACAAAAGCTTATTTAAATACGAAGCTATTCATTATTGATATTGTAATTAATTTTCATATAACTTTTTATCTCCCAAACAGAAAACAATATGGTAACCTTACATTCCCATAATAATTTAGCTCTCTTGCAATACAACTAGGGTTTAATTTAGTACTGCCACTATTTTAATTCTTTTTATTTAAGTTTCTCCCTAAACCAGCCTAAGGAAGATATAATAGTGATATATGTGTTTGCATATGTATGTGTGTATAAAATTATACGTTCAGGAAAATGAAATGTATTCTCATTCTTTCTTAGAATAAAGTGCACCTAAATAAAATACCATGTAAGTAATTACAACCAATATTCCATGTAAAAACTAGTTGCTTTGACATAAGACAAATTTTTAAAATTAACTAAAATTCTAAGAAAACAAAAATGTATACCTGGAATTAAGATGAATTAAAAATACCTCAGGTTGGCCTTCAAAACATGTTATGCGTTTCTCATAGTAAGTAGAGAATCAATTTTTAAAATCTGAAGAGACTCTCTCTTGACTAGAAATTTATTTTATATCTTTAAGTCACTTAAAAATGATCTGAAAAATATTTTTATATAAGCCAATATGTTACCCTTCAGTTCTTTGTTCTAATATTTAATTTTCTGTCTGTAAAAAACATTTTTAATCACTCTCCTAGGTTCTTTAAATTACCGCTTCTTAACTCAAGCTGATACACTTCTGGTTCTTAATAGCCAAATGACTTTAAAAGCTGCCCTACTGAGAGTGTCAGAATTGTGGAGTACAGCACAAAAACCATGTACCTAATTAAAACTTAACAGTTCTGCTCATGTACAAAGTCAACATTTACTATGATCTAATTCATGCCCATTCATTTGGGTTCCTCAATGCTTATAAATTTAAGTTAAATGAAACAATTTGATATTATGTATCAGATTTAAAAACTAAAATGACAATGGATAAAGCCAATAAGAATTTTTCCAAATGCCAATACTTAACACAATGTTTTAGGTTCAAAGTATCTCTAAAAAATTCTAAATGAAATCTTAAAACAGTAATACATTTTTCCAAGTTACATGACATTCCACAAACTCAATCTTAAAATAAGCAATCCCTTACAGATAAATCATTTCTGCAAAACATGAGCAGTGCTAAGAAGCTTATCCACAAAGCCATTTAAATACATTTTTTAAAGTGGTAAGGGAAATACAAAGCGGTCTACAAGTGTTGTCTGCTACCTATAAATAAAAACAGTCTAGTCTTATATATAAAAATATGTACATTTTTCATAAATATGTATTATATATAAATGGAAAACCAGTATTTCTAATTTGCCAAAGAAAACAATATATATTTAAAAGTACCTTTTATTTAAGATATTACATTATTAAACAGTCCAAAAATAAGCACTAATTTACAATTATTCAGGATAACAGTGAGAAAAATATTATAGAAAATATCCTACTAAAAAAATGAACTTTACATGCAATAAACATGAACAAGTTTTTTCTATTATTTCTGCAATTTTTTAAATACAAATTCAACTTGGCAGAAGATTTCATTGGTTCTAATACTCTTGCTCTAATGCTATTATATGTAATACTACATGTGTTACATATGTATGTACATATAGCCTATGTAAGTACTTATAAGATCCTTATATAGCATATACATATATTATATGTATACATATAACATAAAAAATGGACAAAGGACTTCAACAGACACTTCTCCAAGGACATACAGAGGGCCTAGAGACATATGAAAGGATGCTCAGCATCACTGTCCATCAGAGAGATGCAAATTAAAACCACAATGAGACCATTTCACACCAGTCAGGATGGGCATCATAAACAAATCAACAAACAAGTAGTGGTGAGGATGGGGAGAAAGGGAACCCTAGTGCACTGTTGGTGGGAATGCAGACTGGTGCAGCCACTGTGGACAACAGTATGGGATTTCCTCAAAAAACTAAAAATGGAACTGCCTTTAGATCCAGCAATTCCACTGCTAGGATTATACCCTAAGAATCCTGAAACCCCAATCCAAAAGACCTATGCACCCCAATGTTCACAGCAACACAATTTACAATAGCCAAGTGCTGGAAGCAACCTAAATGCCCATCAGTAAATGGCTGGATGAAAAAGCTACAGTACATTACACAATGGAGTACTACACAGCAGAAAGAAGGAACTCCAACCCTTTGCAACAGCATGGATGGAACTGGAGAGCATTATGCTAAGTGAAATAAGCCAGGTGGTGAAAGACTAATACCATATGATCTCACCTATAAGTAGAACCTAATCAACAAAACAAACAAGTAAGCAAAATAGAACCTGAAACTTGTAAATAAAGAACAATCTGACAGTAACCAGAGGGAAGAGGGGAGGGGATAACGAGGGAAAGAAGGGGAAGGGTCAAGTCAAGGAACATGTATAAAGGACTCATGGACAAAGACAATAGGGGGTGGGGAGGAGGTGGAGGATTGAACATGGAAGGTGGCGGGTGGGTAAGGCAGGGGAGAATAATGGGGGGAAAATGCAGACAAGTGTAACTGAACAACAATAAAAAATTTTTTTAAAAATGTTCCATAGTTTTGTCCATTCAACAATTGTTGGGCACTTGGGATGCTTCCATATCTTGGTGATTGCAAATAACACTGCAATGAACACAGGAGTGCTTAGTTCTTTTGAATTAGTGTCCTGGGTTTATTCCGATATATCCCCGGAAGTGGGATCACTGGATCAAAAGACAGATCCATGTTTAATATTTTGAGGTGTCTCTATACTGCTTTCCACAGTGCATTATTAAACCTTTTGGTAAACCCATTCAGAGAATTTTTCATCTGAGACATTTTATTTTTTATCTCTAGAAATTCTACTTGTATTTTTTAAGTCTTCCATGTCTTTCCTCAACATGTTCATGTATTCATTTACCTTCTTGAATATAAGGGAGTCTATAACAGATATTCTTCTATCTAAAAATAGAGTATTCTATGAACCCTTTTGTAAGTCAAAATGACTTAAAGTGAAGAAACAATTCCCATTCATTTATATTTTAAAATGTGGAGCATTTCCAGTCTTAAAATTCAGTGCACACACAATGTCATTATTTCATTCATCCCAATCCAAATGTTTAATTACAGTTTAATCCAGTTTTATGCTACATGTAATACCCTCAACATGCTCTCTTAAGCTTTTTTGATGCCTTAGGACACATCTTGCTAACGAATACACAAAATAAATCAAGATAAAGCATAGATGCTCACAGATACAGTTCAGAGCTATGGTGGCTTGATGCTGAAAGGCTGAGTGGTTCCCAGAAGGGAGCCTGGCAGTGCCACTCTCTTCAGTCCTTGGGACTTATGCTGTCTCTACATGGCCTGCTGCAAAACAAACACTGACTGCTCACTAATTTCATTTTTGGCCTTCAGTCATAACTGTGAAAATCTTCTCCAGATTTCTTTTTTTAAATAATATATATATATTTTATTGATTATGCCATTACAGTTCTCCCATTTCCCCCCTTCATTCCCCTCCACCCTGCACACCCCCTCCCACCCACACTCCCCCACTTCAGTTCATGTTCATGTGTCATAAGTTCTTTAGCTTCTACATTTCCCACACTACTCTTGCCCTCTCCCTGTCTATTTTCTCCCCACCATCTATCTACCTATTCTCTGTACCTTCTCCCCACCCTCTCCTCCCACTCCCCTGTTGCTAACCTTCCATGTGACCTCCATTTCTGTGGCTCTGCTCCTGTTTTAGGTGACTGCTTAGTCTGCTTTTCTTTTAGGTGTGGATGTTAATAACTGTGAGTTTGCTGTCATTTTACTGTTCATATTTTTATCTTCTTTTTCTTAGGTAAGTCCCTTTAACATTTCATA
>PVKM010014342.1:0-29165 GCA_004027735.1 Carollia perspicillata
GAAAGGGAAATAGGGGAGTCTGGGTCAGAACGATGGCAGTGCCAGAAGGCGAGGGAATTAATTCCAATTTTGAGGTTATTTGTCAGAGCAACAGTAGACAACTAATACATGAGGTAACCATATACAGAATTGAGACGGGTGTTGTATTGTAAATTTACACAGAGAAAGAGAAAGGGCAGGAGTGTCAGCCACAGAGCCTACTTTCACATCATGCTACCCAGGAGCAAAACATGACCAGCCCCTGCATCTTGAATTTAAACTGTCTTATGGATTCTTGAATGCATTTCAAACAACTCCACAATAGTAGGAAAATGTTATACTTCATTATTCAAACTGAGCCTTTTTTTTTTTTTTGCCTCTGCCTGTACCCTTCCTGTGAGTCCTATTAACTAACTCTTCACCTTTTCCCCTGCATGTATACTCTACACTTCACGGCATTTGCTCAATCTTAGCTTCTGTTTGTGTGTGACTCACTTTATTCTATTGTGGTTTGACTGATGCACATGTCCATGCACAGACATTTCTGTTTAATCTTCTAGTTTTGTTCCCAAATGCCTGTCCTTATCTCCATATCTCCTGGCCTTTTGGGAGGAAGAGAATTCAAGTGATCCGGATAGTATCTAATGCTTTTATTTGAATTCAGCTTCCTTGTCAAGTCCCTTTATCCTTCATAGCTGGCAATAGTTTTACTGGCTTGACATACTCTGGCACAGATCTGACTTTCCAGTCACTGTAGGTATGTTTATGTTTTGCTTCTACAACCTGATTATGAGAATTTGATATCTAGGGCCCCATATTTTTAACTCACCATCACATGGCATGGTGCTCAGCTTATCTAGGTTTTAATTAATTACTTTGTCAATTGAGTAAAGAAAACTGAAAATATTGTCATCGATCCTGCCAAATCTGCCATCTCTTCAATGTAAGGTCGATGTGATAATTATAAATTTAAATCTTAAATATCTCAATCAGTTCTTGTGTGCATATATAACATTTATATGTAAACGTATGATACACACGTATATAAATGTGTGTGCACATGAATGTGTATATATACATGTGTATAGGAATGAAAATATATACATTTATATATGTATATAGTGAAAACACATTCTATAGTTTATTTATGGTATTTTAAGTTAAAAAATGTACTTATTCTTTCTGATTCCCCCATTAAAATACTTAATTAGTGAATACTTTATTAATTTTTTTATTTAAAAATATTCATGTTATGAAATAAAAGTATGTTTTATATATTCCTTTCTATAAACCACAAGAGCATGTTCCTCATTAATTTTACACAGTTTCCTATGTTTATATTTCTTTTAAACTGATGGCAACACATGGAAACTTTGTAGAAAGCTGTGTAATATGCTAACAATGTTCTAAAAACTGACACATTATGTTACTGTATATTGTTCTACCATATTCTTGTTCTAAAAGTCCCATTACATAATGTTTTCAGTTTTACTAAGAAATAAATTATTAATTTCCCAGACAATGAACATAGCATTCAATTCTAATTTATATGTTTGAACATAATTTTTTATAAAGAAAATAGAAATGGCCCTGGCTGGTGTGGCTCAGTGGATTGAGTGCCAGCCTGCCAACCAAAGGGTGGCTGGTTTGATTCCCAGGCAGGGCACATGCCTGGGTTACAGGCCAGGTCCCCAGTGGGGGTCACACACAAATCAACCGTACCTTGATGTTTCTCTCCCTCTCTTTCTCCCTCCCTTGCCCTCTTTCTAAAAATAAATTAATAAAATCTTTTAAAAAATAAGAAAGAAACTAGATATAGACTCCAGGATAAACTAAGATTTGCACTTTTGCCATTGTAAATTTTATAAAGTACACTGGAGAAAAACAGTCTGCCTTATAATAGATATATTGTACATTCATGTATAACAAAACTTAATTCTGTCTACAAAATTATATTTTTACCAA
This sequence comes from Carollia perspicillata, assembly GCA_004027735.1. NCBI lineage: Eukaryota > Metazoa > Chordata > Mammalia > Chiroptera > Phyllostomidae > Carollia > Carollia perspicillata. The sequence continues at coordinate 1,945 of PVKM010014342.1, forward strand.
AAGTAGCATTACTGTACATAAAAGATGCTGATTAGGAACTTCTTTTATGAATTTTAAATGAATATGTATTTCTGTTATTATTTATAAAAAATGTACCGTTTACCCTGGTCACTGTGTCTTTGCTGGTTTGAGCATCATCCTCTCACCAAAGGGTTGTGGATCAGATTCCTGATAAAGCAACAAACATGGCTTGCAGATTTGATTCCAGGTCTAGGTATGTGTGATCCCTGGTCTGGTGTGTACGAAAGGCAGCCAACTGGTGTTGCATCAATTTTTTTTCTCTTACTCTACCTTTCTCTCTCCTTTCCTCTCTTACTAATAGCAATGAAGGAGTATTCTTGGTTGAGGATTTTTAAAAAATACTATTCTCCTTGCAGAGCTCAAATATGTTCAGAAAAGCATGTGCTATAACATTGTGCTTACAGTTCAATTCTTTCTTGGCAAGAGATTATTTATAAAAGGAGTTTAAGTACCTAGGCATAAATAGCCCTCTCTTTTTTTAGCATTGTACTACTATTTCATAAATAATTGATTAATTAGAGTATAGAATACATGAGTTGTATGACTTTTTTTAATACAGAGAGTGGAGATACTTCACCAACTTTAGAATGAACCAGATGAGGCAATAAATAGTGTAAAAGTGAAATTGATAGTGTGGACCCTGAGAAAGAAGAAAACCAAGGTGGGGGTTGGAAGCAAGGGAGGGAGGTGGGATTGGCTGGGGAGTGGTGGGGTGGAATGGTGGGGGGTAAACGCAGACAACTGCAATTGAACAACAATAAAACAATTTATAAAAAAGAAGATACCTACAGAGAACAGCTCCTGGTAGCTTAACTGCACTCAAATTTAAAAGAGCAGAGCCTTCTAGGCATTTCTTCACAAGGGCCTCTCACACAAACTGCACTTCATGGAGTAAAGCCTACACTGAACTAGCTGCCTCTACACTGAACTGCCTGTTTGCACGGTGTTTCTGCCATCTTAGCCAGACCTTATAAAGAGTTCCTGGAACTCTGTTTCAACCAATATGACCAAGGTTTTCTCCATTTAACCAGAGCTGAACAGCTATACCTGCATCGACATCTTCACAGACCAATCAGAGTGTCTCCATTTTGACCAATCAAGACAGTGCCTTTTGGACCAAACTTCAGGGATTTGACTTCCTCATTTGCATCAGGATGGACCAATCAGGAACCAGGGGTGGGAACTTCTGTCTATAAAAGTCAGCTTATATAGACAGAAAGTGCATTCCTAGAGCCAGGGAATGCACTTTCCCTTTTCCCGGAAGACTGCATTTCCCTACCCGGAGCTGAAGCATTCAACAGGTCTTGCGAGAGCCGAGTGGAGAGGACCAGCACACGGCCAAGTGGATCAATAAGAAGCAGAGCGGAACTTTCTAGTTGGAGGGGGTCCTGGCCCCTCGGCTGTCTCACAGAGGAGCTGTGTCAAAACTGAACTGTTCTGTACTGGGTAAACTTTTCACACCACAAACTGGAGATTCCTGTTGGTGTTGAATTTGTGCCAATGACCATGAATTGACAATAGTGTTCTCATTACTGCATACAGGGCATGGGTTTTTAAAAAATGTGATTGGTCCTTTATCATGAACTTCCTTCTATCATTTAAATAGAAAGAATAAAAATAGCATAAAAAAACTATAGAGCAAGAAACAGTCTGAAAATAAGATAAAAATGTCACTGTGGAGTAAGTTGTTTTCTCCAAGTCCCTTTTTTACTTTCTTTGAGATGTAAAATACAAGGATAAGGGACTCAACATGAGAAACTATAAATACATAATAAAGGACCACAAATTTGTTGTCACCTCCTCTTGATAACTCCCCTCAACCTCAGTGTTTGTGGAGATTAAGAGTATCATGTCACTGTTCACACTTTCAGTTAATATATAGGAGTCATTTGTTATGTCAAGCCCTTGTGCCCGTAGCTTATAAGGCAGCTGTCCTTATAGGGTGTTAGTTTTGCGTCTTTCCAATAGTTAACATCTGAATCTTGAGTCTCGGTAGTATTCTTTTTCTACTCGATCCAGGTTTAATATAAAATTAATAACTTTTTAAAGTAGGTGCCTTACAGAAGAAAATATATTGTTTAAATTCAAATTGTACCATGTACACTTATGGCGACAACCAGAAATAGAACAATGAAAGTAAAAGTCTCTACAAATGTCACATTTTGTCTCCATGGACTCTTCATTTTTATAACAAAAAAAAAAAAAGCTTACTAGCAGCAAATATTTAATTAGAAATTAGAAATTATACAACAAACACATGCATTTTTATATAATTCTTTAAACAATTTCATGAGACAGATACAATTAACCAAAGGTTGGAAAAATAATAGATAATTGTGGCCTTTTAATGTGATTACAGCTATGCGTGCAAAGAAAAAGGGTAGAAGATGAGGTAGAAATGAGGTCATGGAAGTGACAGTTGCATTAAAAATAGACAAGTGGAACAAGTGTGAAGTAGAAAAATCACTGAGAAGGCTCTTGCAATAATCCATGTGAAAGATGATAGCTGGCCCACTTCTGATAAAAGAGGGCAGACATGAAAATATTTGGAAGGTGCCTCCTATAAGAATTACAGATAGTTTATATATGGAGATGTTAGACAAGAATCAAAGGTGGCACTATTTTGCCTTCAAATAAGTGGAAATTAATTTTGACTACTCTCTTTGTTGTTAGGTGCCAGTCCACATGATCTGCTTTTCTTTTCTCAACAGGTAAACCTTTATCTCACTTCACTTTTTAATTTTTTTTTCATGAAATGGTCCTCTACTTTTTTTTTTTTTTTTTTGGCTAGCTTTTGCTCACCCTTTATATATTAGCATGCATAGTAACTCCCAAGAGCTATGTTCCCTGGCAGCTCAATCTAAAGTATAAAACTGTTATCTGCTACACTCACCTACTTTGCCTTACAGTATATACATACAGAAAGAATATATCTGAATGTATAAATATTTTTATACAATTATTACATTAATATATTTTAACTATTTTATACACGTTTATTTATTATATGTTTATTTGTTTATTCATTTAATTTTATGACCAGGAGAATAGAAATTAGCACAGCCCTTGGAACATATAATATGTGAATTAATTAACTTAGAGGACACTCTGTTCTTCCTTTACTAACCATCTTCCACTTTAGTCTTTATTAAAAGAGCTTAATCTTGTCAACCAGACTTTGATATTACCATGCCTTTTAAAAAGATGACTCAGTGTAACTCTACTTTGATTTCATACATTTAGAGTTGACCATTTTCCTGCAGAAAAATTTGTTGTCAACATTCAGATTTATGAGAACACCCATACCAGTAATTTGGAAAATAGATTCCTAATGCAGGCTGATTCTATCATCTACATTTTAAATTGACCTATTTCACTGTGACTAAAAGCTTGAACACATTTTGTTCACTCTACAATATTGGTTGTACATTGGTGAAACGTTGGGGAGATTTAGCATATCTACAATATGAAAACTTTAAAATAGTCCAATGCATGACTAAATCTTTGTTGGTAAAATGGTTTAATGCATCACTAGAGTTACAGTAACTTTCTCAAATTTAACTCTGCTGATGAAATCAAGATTAAACGAATTTGGAGGCTCTGTTCAGTTGATCCTAAGTTTCCTCCTCTGATTAAGGAAAAAAAATATATTCATTTTTATTGGAAACTATTTTATTCTCAATTTTTGAAAAGTCCAGATCATTTAATATAATGACAATATTTAAGACAGGAGAGTGTTGTATTTTTTACTTCTCACACTTGTCTCACCCTAGCCAGCTCTTGGGAGTCTATTCAGTCTGCATTCGGAAGTATGTCCTTTGTAAGCCTAAAATAAGTTGTATAAGAAATATAAGGGGGGATAAGACAGACTCTCAAGTCTAACTGCTAGATTGATTATTAATTATGTTTAGATGTTAATATTGCAATGAAAGAAAGGAGGAGGGTATGAGGACATTTTACTGCAATCAAAAGCAGAAAGTATTAAAGCATTTATTGAATTAGTTAAATGGGTTGTAGGAGCAAGAAGAGAAAAATTACTATTAAGGTATATGCGAAACTCTGACAGTGATGATTTTATTTAGAAACTGCAGAGTGTGTCTCTCTTTCCTTGTATTCAGAGAGAATGTATATAACAACTAACACAGAAAACTCCTGATACAAAGGAGGTGAGCCCTGCCTAAGATAAACACTAGAAAATCTTGTCAAGTTTAGTTTCTCTTAATAAAAGAAAATAATCCCACTTCTAATTTCTTTGGGAAACTTTATGTTTAAGGGGAATATTTCTTTATTTCAGCACTCATTATACATATTTCTAAATTATGTCAAACTGAATTTCTCTCTTTGTAGATAAAATTTAATTAAGTTTATATGTATATTATAATTATGTTATGTATGTGTCCTAGATTTACATTTTTAAACAGTTGTTAAAGATCACACTCTGTATTGTTTAGAAGGGTGGCTACACACAAATATATTCCGTAGTTGGGAATTAAAAATCAGTTTTGTTATATTTTCCTTGATAGATCTCTTTTGGTAAAAAGAAGAAATCTTATTAACTGAAATATCTAATTGTTGGGGTTTAATAATTAAAAATGCCAATGTGAACAGAAATGTAAGATAAAATTTAATTTATAATTTTCAATTAACATAAGAAACTGATTAATTCTGTGTTATTATTTATTTCCATAGAATGTAAGTATAATTCAGATCACTAATATATAACATATTAATCTAATTTGGGTTTCCTAAATTAAGTACTTTAACAAAATTGATAGTATTTGATGATATTTACTTAATTAGTTCATTGACTACGTCTACCTTTGTATGTCCATATCCCTTGTCTCTGACCTAACTTTAGAGATTTCCTGACTTTGGCTTGGTGACCTGATTTCAGACGCATGGAAGCATGCTCAGATAAGACATCAGTAGGTTTACTACTTGGGCCTCTTCTTTCCCACCTTCCATAAACCCAACATTAACATTGGTTCTTTTAGCATATGATCTGCACTACAAAAATCCTTAATAAAAAATAAAAGCCTGTTTCATTGTATGCAATGTTCAAGAAGGAGAGCTGATCCATATTAAAATGCATAATTCACAATTTCTATTTCAGAAACTGACTTTGAAGACAATGTACTTAGAATTCTACATTAGAGTAGAATCCTGCACTGCTCTGGTGGGGCCCACAGAGCAGTGTCTTACATTCCTGACTCTACCTCTTACTCCCTCTACCCTAAATAACAATGTCTCTTTCTTCACTTGGCAACCTAAGACTGAATCCTGATTGCTTTAGTTCTGAGATGCTCAGTAAGGTCTGTGAGTGCTTCAGAGGACATGTTTATATTTTCCTCTCCTGTTCCTTTAGAACCTTGCATGTAGTAGGTGATGAATAAGCAAATGAAGTAATTCTCACAATGTATTGGAGAGAAGAAACTTGAAAAATTTTAATGAAATCATATCCACACAAGAAAATGCTCTTTAAATTTTTCTATTATTGAAGTAAATGTTTGTGACAACTACAAATAGTGTAGTTCTATGATAACAGCTTGCAAAAACCACAGGTCCTGGCTCTCTTATGGTTTATAGAATAGAAATGAAATGGCTGTTTTTATAACCTTTCTGCTCAAGGGATTTATGGAAAGAGCAGGCACAGAAAAGTACATTTTTTTTTACTTAAAATCCACCATTGTCAAGTCTCTATGCTACAAATATGAAAACAAAGATGAACACTATGACTCTACCTTCAAAGAACTTATAGTTCAGTAGGGTTGATAAGTAATGCTCACAGAGAGCTTCAATACAGACAGGTTTCATGAGGCTTTATAAAAGTTACAAAGAAAATGATGGCTTTGCTCACTGTATTGTGATAATCTTGCACTCCTATGGAGATGTAGAGCTATGATTATGGAGACCTACAGAGTGTATCCATTTGCAATAAGTTATTTTTTATCTCACAACACCATGAAATTTGGTGACAAAAAATAGTGTATTTTTCTTTCATATCCTATTTTTATAGAACCAAAAATAGGAAAAGAGTTAAAATGTCAATGATCTATTCATGAACACATAAAACTTAAATGCTTCTGTAATGACTCATCCATACAATTATGACTCTATAACATATGGATCATTACTGATTTCATCTTAATTGATATGACAATTTCCATTACAATTTGTAGCAACATTTGGCATTATGGTTTTATTTTAAATGATTAATTCAATATCTGACATCTTAATTTGAGGACATCTGTCAGTCTAAACTGGAATTGATTGTTGATTTTTCAGCATCAAAATATTTAGAACTTACAGTACTGAAATGTGAAATAATCTCTGAAATGGCTATTTTCTATAAATTATATATTCATATAAAAATCATATGCTGTATCAGCATAGACACTATATTATAAACCTCTTTTTCTCTTAAATATTGACTACATGGTAAAAAGTATTAACCACAATATTATATTGAAAGAATATTCTTTCCCCCTCATTGAATAGCAAGTGATTTTTTATTTCCTTTTAATAAAATAAGATACAAAGGACTCTCATCTTGGGTAGTATCTGAAAGTTTTGTATATATTATTACTATATATGTGATATTTGGTTTATAAATAACTAGTTTTATAAATTTCACCAGTAATGCATTCTGTGATTTTTTCACTAAGATGAAAAAAATATCATGTTATTGAAATTATCAGTAGCATATCAGTAGCAATTGTTAACAAAAATTACATCAAAGACTCAGCTAACCTAGGTGCTATATCAGAATGATGTGGGGAAGTCATTTTAATTAACTACTCCCTCCACCAATATATTCTTTTTCACACACACCTTCTTCCTTACTCATTTTCGATCACCGCTTCAGTCAGTCTTTCTTTCTGATAAGGGTGCATTTTATTAGGTGTGTGGAAGGACAGGCAAATAGTTGAGATCCATTTAAAAAAACTTTACATAGAGTAAAAACAAGTAATTCTCTATCAAGCCATGATATTTAGGCAATTTTCATAGACAATGAAGTAGACAAAGATTATCTGTTTCAGTCCAATAATGCGTTTTAAGGATGAAATGCTCTTTGGTATTCATTCTCTGTTTTTACAGATGCACATACAGATGCTAAATGAGCATATGCGCTGAAATTGTGTTTTAATATTTAATGCGAGGTTGGTCAACTTTAATTATTAACATTGAACATAAACATTTAAGATTTTGCGTGAGGCCAAAGAGCCTGCGTTTTCCACTGACACTGACGTAGATCATTCATGTTTCATACGTGGAGAAACATGCCATGGAAACTGAGTTCAAGGTCTTTGGAATCATGTGGCCTGTGCTTGAACCCTGGATCTGCCACTTTTCATTTGGGCACCTCAGACATTACTTATTTAAAGTAGCTAAGCCTTGGTTTATTTAACCGCAAACCAAGGATAATGTTGCTACCTATTTCTTAGTGTCGTGGTAGATATGCAATGAGATGATGCAGTCAAAGCATTTAATTCAGAGGCTGGCACATAGAGGGAACCGTTAAGTTCTGCTATCATCTTCGGCACCAACATCATTGTCATCATCATTATCATCTAACAGGCATATAGCATAGCACTCTAAATTAAGAAGAATCTTCCTTTAATGCTTACTGTTTCTTTTGATAACATTTTTTAAAACTTTAATTTGCTCTATGTTTTGTTTGGATTCTGTTTTATTTTTTTGCTGTTGTTTTGTTTTCCTAAAACAAAAACTTTAGAGCTGTTTTATAAAGAAATTTGCATTTTTATAAGTGTTGCAGATTGCTAAGCCATCTTAGGGGAGCAAAAACCAAAATATCAAATTATATCTAGATGTAAAATTTCAGCAGAAATATCTAGAAACTGTAACTTGTTCATCTTCATGAGTGAATTTATATTTCCTTCCTTATGACAAAAGCAAACATCCTGATATTATGCTAAGTAAAATAAGTCAAAGAGGGAAAGACAAATACTGTATAACACTGACTATATGTAGATTTTAAAAAGCCAAACTTATAGAAACAGAGAACAGAATGGTGGTTGTCAGGAGCTGAGGGTGGAGGAAATGCAGAGATGTTAGTCAAAAGGTACAAACTTCAGATTCTATTATGGATAAGTTCCAGGAATCTAAGTTATAGCATAGTGAGTATAGTTAACAGTATCATGTACATGGAAGTTGTTAAAATAATAGATATCACATATTCTCAAACCACAGACACACAAAAATGGTAATTATGTGAGATGATGAAATATGTTTACTGCTAATCACTTCACATTATACGCATGTATCAAATCATTATGCTGTACACCTTAAACTTACACAATGTTATATGTCAATTATATTTCTATCAAGCTGGGCGAGGGGAAGTAAACACCACACTACAAGGGTGGAGAAGTTCTTTGAGTGAATAGCTATCAATGAACTACCTACCGACTAGGTACAACTGATAACATGGAGAGACACCCTGATCACTGAACTACCCTGCACCTACCCCACAGTTTGTTCAACAATAAGGTTAAGGACCTCAGGGGAAGATTGCTGCCTTCAAATTAACAAATGGGTGAAGCCTGAGATTAAAAGAAATCTTGGTTAAAAAGCACTGGAGTAAGTGCCATATCATTTCTAGGAACCTATTTTATTATATATTTTAGGCTTCTCTCTCATTTTCCCAGTCTTAGAGCATTGTCTTGCACCATACACTCTTGCAAGTAACACAGTGAAGACAGATGAACAACATTCATTCGGACACGGCCCTCCCACGCTCCGTGTGATTTGTGATGAGAGATGGTTTTTAAACTATACTTAACCCTGGATACTCTGATATTTTCTAAATTGGGTCTGTCTCTGTTTTATTTGTACTCCATCTCTTTGAAAAATCATAGTCTGTAAAAATGGCTGTAATCTTCCTGATGTGATAAAAGTATTCTCTGTCTTCATTGAGGTTTCGGTTTTAAGGATTACACATTGGTCAAAACTCATCGAATTACACAATTAAAACTGAGGCATAAATTCCCTATACATAAATGTTCTTCAATTAAAAATAAAACGATCTGTGTTCATGTCTTTTATTTGCATTTTAAGATGGAGTTTTACACTGGTCTTTTATTTTTTTAACACAGAGACAAAAATTATATGCCTGTTTCTTCTAGCTCGGTCAAAATGGATTAAGCCTTGAAGTCTAGAATATGTGGCAACATCGTCTCTTAGTAACAGCATATTACCATTTTAGAAATCAGATTTATAAGGAGACTTGTAGCCCATAGCTGAAAACATCAGAAAATCATGGCTTCTTAGTGATATCCCTTCTTGCAGTTACCATGGTTCCTAATTTCTTGTGTCTGCAAGCCAACATAAAACTTTAATCTACAAAGAGTATCTAGGATTTGAAGCAGCTCAATAAATATTCCTCACCACTCCAAACAAACAGTCTTAACAAATTAAGAAAAAGACCAGAAAAGGCCAAAATGTTAGCTTTCCAAGGCTATGTTAGTGGATACAATATAAATGAGAGTCAAATGGACTGACCCTCACTCCAGGCCAGGGAGAGCCCAACTGGAAAAGGGTTTAAATCTGTGTAGCAAGTGCTCTCTGTCTTACACTGGTTTAAAAAGGAGATGGAAAAAGAGACAAAAATCCTCAATGCTTATATCTTTTGTAGATTAGCTCAGTCAAGTAGAAAAATGCACAACAGCTCTAGCCAGCAACCAGCTAATTGGCTACACCTGTGAGAGTAAAAGTAATGGGAAAAGCAGAGGAAAAAAATTTAGAGAACATTGAAATCAGAAGTATCAAAGAGGGTCATTTTATATTTAACAATGAGTTGAAAGACCTATACAGAAAATACGTGACATCAGAAAATGAACTGCAGGCATCTCTGACCTAGTCCTGAACCTGATGTAATGCAGATTACTATCATTGGATTTTGGTGATTTACAAATTCATCAAGAGAGTTTTTTGCAGACTTAGACATATTTTAAAGATGTTCTTACAATACCAAATGTCACCATGAATAAAGTAAAATTATAAAGTACCCCTCAGGTACCGCTTGGTTAAAAGTGTGTTTGTAAATTCTTGTACATTATTTCCCAAACCATGTTAAAGGAACATAAGTGGTCATCTGTTGCTTGAATTAGGACAAATGCAATGTCAGGAAACTTCTGTAACTCTAATAAGATTATTATTACTTGAAGGTAGGAAAGAGTAGAGAAAGAAATCAGTCACAGTTGAGAACACTAAAGCCTGCTTGTAGAGATACCATATCAATAATGAAATCTCTCCAGGCTTCCTACTGTCTATCTAAATTCTCCAATGGCTTCTCATTTCACTCAGGATCAATGCCCAAACCCTGATGATGACTTACAATGTCCTACATGATATAGCCTTTCATAACCTTTCTGCCCTCATCCGCAATTACCTTTGCTTGGTCCACTCCAGTTGTGCTTGCTTCTTGGTGATCCCTCAGACACAGCAAGCAGAACTCACCTCAAAGTGTATCTGTTTAGCTAACACCTTTACTTCCTTCTAGAGTTTTATTTAAATGCCACTTTCCAATAATTAACACTTCTTGACTCCCTTGTCCTGCTACTTGTTTTCAATGGGACTTATCACCTATCACTGTATAATATGTATATTTAGTATGTTGGCACTTGAATCCCCAGAGTGGAATAGAAATTCCACGAAAGCAGGTATTTTTGTCTCTTACACACTACTATATGTGATGAATGACTGTAGCCTCATGTAGAAGGAATAAAATAAAGGGTATTCAGGATTTCCTGATGCGCATGTATCAAATCTTGCATGTATACATATCTTCGATCTGCCAGTCAGTTACACTCCTGACACATGCAGCCAGCTAACTGAACAGCAAGGAATCATCCTTAAGCACTGCCTAGTTATTAAGTATTTTCCCAGGATAACACCCTGAAAAACTTATTGCTTAGCCTTTCCTCTGGTACTGTTTCTGGTCCTTGGCTTCAGTATATACCTCAGGACTATACCTCAATTTCTGGTCCCTTCATGCTGAAGGGTAATAGGTTTGGGCTCCTAATCTCTAATTAATCTCTATGCCACTTCCTTGCTCACCACCCACAAAAAATCGTCTTTGTCATTTTGCCAAAAGGCAGAGAATTTAGACAGCAACCTACTTCACTTTTACATTCTTAAAATATGCAGCCTTCAAAGGTTCTAATTTGCCACCTACAATTTTTTATTTATAACTATGTCTGGAATTTTAAAAATCCAATATATAGCATGTAGAATATAAGGAGGAGAAGAATCCCCCACTTTTCTTTATTTTAATCCTGTTATTTTCTCTGTTCTTCAGTAGATATTCCTCTGCTCTCTATTGAGTTATTTTCTGCTTGCTTTAGGATCTCTCTTTCCAGACATTGTCCCAGGGGCCTGTTCCCCATGCTCTGCCTCTCTGTCTGGGGAATTTCAGAAGCAGGTGTGGGGTGCAGGCATCTGAAACAATTCACCAGCCAACAAGATGCAGTGGTGAACACGGGGTGGAGGCCAAGAATGGAGCTGGTGTCGGGAACAGAGCCAGGACTGAACTAGCTCATGATGCTGCAATGTAGAACAGAAGTCCTGGAGCCACACACGCAAAAAAGAAGACCCAGATATCAACTTTTCATCACCTTGAGGTTTTTACTGTAGGAATAAGAAAGATTTATTTTTAAGTCTTAGCGTCATCATTCTCTAGTCTTGTAAGAGTTGACAGAATCTTTAACTTCTGCTGTTTTCATCTCGGGCTGACAAAACCTGTCCCTACCAACTGTGGCTGACAGACCCTAAGGTCCCTCTGCTCCAGTGCCATGGTCCCAGCCGAGTGAACCTCGTGATTTTGTGTAATATTCTCCCCTTGGTGCGAACAGGACTTGTCACTTGATTCTGATCCATAAAATTTGGCAAAGGTAGCTGATGGATGCCACTCCTGGGGCTGTTACTTTAAATAACACTCCATCTCACTAGCTGTCTTGCTAGAGAATCTCCTTTCGTGACTTAGTGGAGTAAAGTAGCATGCTTGGAAAACCAACATGACCAGTAACTGCAGCCATCACTAGGAACTGGGGGCAGCTGCTAGCAGCTGTGAATGACCTGCAACCTCTAGCCAGACAGCATCTTGGGCGCTCAATCCTACAGCAGCAGAGAAATGAGTGTTTTCAAAACCTTGGATTATGAAATGAAAGCACATATGAAATATGAATATGCAAACAAAATTTTCTCAGTCCAGCCTCCAGACAAGCAAGACCCTTACTGCAGCCGTTTGAGACCTTATGTCATGTATTTAGCTAAACCGGGCCCAGACTCCTGAACCACAAAAACTTGGAGATATTAGATGTAATGGATGTGTGTTGTTTGAAACCTTTAAGTTTGTGGGAGTTTGCTATATAGCCATAGATGATGAATACACCGAATTTGCACATCTTAGTGGCTTCCCTATGTAAATACACTTAAAAGATGTTGTCATATAAATAGACATCTTCCCTGCCAACCCAGCCCCCAAATTTTTACCAGTGAGGCCATTTCCCTACTTTTCTAGCCACATTTTACTACCCCAAGATTGGACAACTGCCATTTTGTAAACTGAGACAGGTGGTGCCCCTGCTTGAAAATTGAACTGGGCCAATTAGATTATCTTAATTCCATTAAAACTAAGAAGGGCCCCTAAACACCTCACATACTTTTGAGAAGAGGATCAGGTTTGAGAATACAAATGAATGGGTTTACTATAGTCTGCAATTCTATACATATATAAGTAATTTATATTTTATTTATTATAATTTTCAAAATAAAATGTACCTAAATGTCAAGTGTGGCAATTGACAATCAATATGAATTTATATTTACCCCTACCGATTTTTGTTATTTATTATGTAAATTTAAAAAATCATTGGCAGTGTGCCCATGTATGCTATTAAACACTCTCTAATGAGATATTTAAATTAGAATTCTTTCTGATGTGAAGAAGGAAAAACCACATGGGACCCCTAAATTTAGTGAAGTTTAAAAAATGTGTTAGCCAAATGGGTGTTTAAAAATGATGTGAAGACATAGAAAAATAAATATGTAGTTTTACTACGTTTACCTTGGGTAGAAATCCAAAATTAATTTTTTTTTAATAATAGTCACACAGTATCTATAATTTATCAGTGTTTTTTAAAATAGCAAGTACTGAGTAGTACCTATGACAACAGATTACATGTGCCACCAATAAAGAGGTGAATAAAACACAGTACTTTTTATCAAATATTTTACAACTAGAGTGATAAATATTATACATCCCTAATGTTTTGATTCAACGTTGACTAAAATTAATGTTGAAATAAAAAGCCACTGCTTTCACTGTTTGTAAATGAAAAAACTGTGAAACTTTTACTTTAGAGCTTAAAATATAACATGGGACATAAATTACTTTTTAATAAATAAAAAGCATTAACAAATATAGATATCATAGTGAGACCTATACTTATGCTCATCAAAAAGTTGAATCCTATCTATTTCATTTAATAAAATTGCCCAGGACTAGTCCTAAAATATTTAAAGTTTTCCTTTTATAGTTCCAGAAATGTTTGACTTAATACTTTAATATATAGTTGTTATAAGGAACAAAATAATGTTAGAATATTTATTGTATGAAATAATATTGATTCACTTAAACTTCCAAACTATGTCACAGGAGGTGGTGGGATTGAAATACATACAAGTTGCTCTGAGCGCATGGAGGAGGGGAGCCACTAGAACATAATTAAACGCTCAGGAGATAGTGAATTTTTGTTTTAGAGAGTAAGTATGTGTTGAGAAGCAGAGAAGGAAGAGCAAAGATACAGATACAGAAATGTAAAATAATGGCATATTAAGGATGGATAGGTACCTTTAGTTAAACAGGCTGAGAGTGACCAGAGGGGAGTGGGGAGGGAATTTCAGGGGGAATGGGGAAGGGCTTGCAGGAACAAGTATAAAGGACACATGGACAATTACAACAAGGGGTGGAAATGGGAGGGAGGTGGGGAGGGCTGGGGGGTGGTCTGGGAGGGGGGTAAAAAGCAGAAAACTGTACTTGAACAACAATTAAAATAAAAATAAAAATACAATAACTATAAAAAGTCTCTTTGAGAAGCTTCCTTTCAACATTTGTGATTTGTGTATTTTTTTTACTCTAACACACTAATATTCTTTTTGTACTCTAACCAATTTTTTTTTTACTGTAACACACTAATATTCTTTTTGTTTCAAAATAGACCTAGAGCTGAGATCAAACTTAAATTTTATAAGCAGTGTGAAAATTCTAGACAAACTTCTTATTTAATATTTAGGTAACACCCTTAAACTGGTTATTTAACTTACTAGTCATCTTAGTGTAGTTGATAAAGAAGTCATATACTTAATACCTTCTTAAAATACACTTTAAAAGAAGAATCTCATAGTAGATTGATTAGAGGGTGGGTGGTGTGTAACAAATACCTGGGGAACTACCCAAACAGTTCCCTGATCATTGTCCTTGGAACACTGAAGGAACGGCACATACACTAGTGTGATCATTTCTTTTTGTGTGTCAACTTGTTTGGGCCCTGGAGTCCAGATGTTTTATCAAACATCGTTCTGGAGGTTTCTGTGATGCTGTTTGGAGGTGAGATTAATTTTAAAATTATTGAACTTTGAGCAGAGAAGGTTAGCCTCATAATGTGGATGAACCTCTTCCCAAAAGTTGAAGTTATAAATGAAACAAAGACTGACCTTCCCTGAGCAAGAAGAAATTCTGTGAACAGCCTGCTTTTAAACTCGGGCTGTGATCCTCCCCTGGGTCTCCAGCCTGCTGACCTGTCCTGAAGATTTGGCCTTGCACTTCTACAACCATGTGAGCCAATTTCTTCAAATAAAATTGTATATACATGCATATCTTAATGGCTCCGTTTACCTGGAGAACCTTGACTAATACAATGATTTCTGTCACAGTAAATATTTAACTACGTTGGATAACAATTTTCCAACCATAAAAAGGAATTGGACTAGTTGACTTCAAAACCCGTTATAGTCAGAATTTCTATGAGCTACAATTTAAGGTTATGCTTCCCAAAAATTGTGATATGTAATAGGTTAGGTAGCTACCTTCTATTTCCACTGTTGATCACTTACAACATAAACCTTAGTGTTAGAGGACACTTGTATTTATAAACAAAATAACCAACCATGCACATATACTTTTATTCTAAGGAAATAAGTTTATGCCCGAAGGATACCAACACAAATGGGGAGAGGAAAAACATCTAGATTTCTGCCAAAAAATTATTTTATTATTTTGTCAAACATATTTTTCAAATACTGACTAGAATGACTGATATTGGTGATGATTTTTGTTTAGTTATTGCTTTGATTGAAATTATATTTATTTTTATGGTTATGCTATCTTTACAATGTTATTTTGCCTTTAAAAGCTAATGATCTAAGCAGAATTTGCATGCACATATCGTCAGAAGCATTTACATAAAGACAAAATAATTTATTTCTTGATAATCCATCTATGTTGGCAACTATGTTTTTGAAACAGATGGCACTATGATAAATTATCCAATATGTAGAAATCATGGCATGAATCTGGGGACTTTGCACAGATGCTTATAATGCGATGTTCATGATCACATACCACTTGCACATTCAGAGAATGACACGGCCTTCTGTCGTGAAAGGCATTGATATGATGAGGCTTCTTTCAGTAATATTTAGTGCTGTGCTATGCTTTGCTTTAAGGGTGATGTATTCCCCATGAAGTGGACTTATTATATTTAGTGGTTTTAATCTTTAAGCTCTAAGGTTAAATGTTTCCCAGATACATTTTTGAAAGAAAATATTAATTTAGAGTACATTCATTTTAACCAAAGAAGTGAAAAATACTCTGGGCTTAAAGGTGTTTACAAAACTGGCCTGGCAGATCTCAATACAATTTTAATTATCAATCACAGGACCCTCCAGGCTGTCAGGAGAAAAACTTCACTTTGTTATAGAGAAAAAATATTGTTTGAAGTGAAAAGTAAAATATTTATATTAAGACATGTGAATTGTAGTGCTATGTTAATTCTTCTTGAAATGCAGGTTACAGAATACCAGGTAAAACAGACAATTCAGACAAACATATGTGCATATGTATATGTATGTGTGTGTGTGTGTATATATATATATGTATATATGTATATATATTCTAAAGGCACAAACCTAATCAACTTGAGCTGTAAAGTTCTTTAAGATGATGTTAACAGGGAGCTAGTGACTTGGAAGGTTGAGTGATGATTCCCAAGGAAGGCAGATAAATCACTTGACATAATATGAATACAAATCACTGAAAGAAACATGGATCGTAACAATCTATTTCTTGGTTAATTATGGAGTATCTAACTCTCTAATATTCCAGTGTCTGAGTCTCAAATCTGAACACAATTTTAGGGTTGCTCTGATTTACCTGTGGAAACACACATAGGCCCTAGCATTTTCTAAGCCATAACTTATATTTACAGCCTGTCTCTTTGTCTCTATGTGTGTCTGTTGCTCACACATTGCCATGCAGACACTTTCTGAAAATTCTGTGGAGTAGATAGGGGACCATAGGGAACATATATAAATATTACTAATTATGTCAACTCATTTAGGATGTAATATTTCAAAATTACACATGAAAAATTCTCATCTCTCTACATATTCATTGTATTAGGAGTCATCAATACACTTTAAATCCAGGAAACAATGAGGATGAATCGTGACTCCAATTATGTGTCAACTGTCTTTCAGTTTTACATTTCTGAGATAAATTATGGGCACTCTTTACCTAGGTACATTTGAAAGTTGTTTAAACAAGGTATATTTTTAGAGACATAAATAAATTTTGTGTATCCATTTAAAAAATTTAAATACTCTCAGGGACTTGCATTGAGAAAACTGTGACAGTCAATACTAAAACTAGAACTTACAAATTGTTAATATTTTTATTTCTTTAATGTGGCCCACAAACAGTCATTTTCTGATTTAAAGGAATATAATAATAATTTATTGGGTAATTGGAAACTGTGGAAGCTGTATTTTTTCCCTTCAGTTTATATTTCAAGTTAAATATAGTTTTGTTCAGAGAAATGTTAAAAATATACAGAAACAATTTTCAAAGGATGGATTAAGTAGATGTGAAGAAGGAAACAGGTTTTTCTGTGTATCTTAATTTTTCTTTACTCTTTACTTTTACTTGTTTACTTTATTTTGAGGTACTGTGTTTAGTAGATATAATAAAACAAGAAAACTATTAAGAGATAATTAGATTAACAGTTTTTGAAATATGGTGTGGAAATTCCTGGGTTTCTATGAGACCCTTTCAGGGGTTCCATAAGGTCAAGACTGTTTTTGTAACACTGAGACCTCATTTGCCTTTTTCACACTCACTATCTCATGAGTGTGCAGTGGAACTTTCTAGAGGCCACATAACATATGATATTACAACATATGAAATCTAAAGCAGATATGAGAATCCAACTGTCTTCTATTAAGACAAACATTTAAAAGATTTTCAAAAATGTTAATGCTACTTTTCTGACAAACTTTGTTTATGATCTGAAAAATCTAGTTATTTTGTGAGACAACTACATTTGAACAACATTTTTTTAAAAAAGAGGAAAAACACCAAACATATAGTGTGTTTATATCTATTTAAATGAATTTATTTAAATATGTTTAAATTTCTGTTTTAAGTCCTAACATTGTAAATATTAATAGCTATAACTCATATAAAAAAGCTATTTGGAATGCTAAAAACTTTTTAAGTATATAAAAGAATCCAAAAATCCCAAACTTTAAGAACTTCTGCCATCAATTAACCCCCAAACCTCATATCGTCACCATTTTCTGTATGAACGTGAAAAGTTAAAACGACCAAGGTGCCTTAGTGTGTACATCTCTCTCATCTGTTAACCTGTTCAACCAAAATCTATTAGAAGTTTTTATATTCAAATCACCAAGTCAAGCACTGGTCCTGCATGTTCAATAAAACGATGTGTCTGTCACAGAAGGAAACAATGTTCTGGTTTATCATGTTCTAACGACTCAGAAGTCGGTATCCTTTTATAAAATGTCAGCATGTGTCTGATATGAAACATTATTTACTGAAATACGGTTTGTGCCATTTTACATTAATTATCAGACCTTGGCTAGTCTTTATCTACAATTATGGTAAACAATCAAGGTGACAGCCTGCGTACACCTAAGGTCATGGTGCCTTAGTTACAGAAGGTACAGATTCCACATGGGTTATGCACATTGCTTCGAGAAATTTAGTTTATTATGGAATAATACAAAAGGAAAGAAAGAAAGATACCCTTACAATATAAGCTTTAGAAGTCTATTTCAAAGTCCAAGTTTGGGTTATAAAGTTTGAACTTTGTGCAGAGAATAAAATATTCCTAGAAAGCAAAAGTGGAGTTATTATGCATTTAACATAGTAATATGTAAGCTTATGTCACAACAAGAATTCGAGAGGAGATAGAGGAAGGCTTTTGAGACCCAGAAAGATGATCTCATCTGACCTGGAATGAGGTTTGGAAGAAGACACTGAAAACTGCAATAAGAAATAAGGCTTCAGGAGGCTGCACATGGAGAAGCAAATGCAGCATGATAGGCCTGCCCAGTGTGGGTCACACTGCCATCGCAGAGCTAATGGGATCCATGACAATGATTGAGGCACATCAGCTCCCATGTGAGCATGTGTCTCATAGGTGCTGGGTGGAGGTGTCACATAGGTTACAACTTCTTCTCCTCATTGCCTGATAAAGGCCATCATCAACAATTTCCTGAAGGTTGCCCATGAATCATCACAAGGAGAAGATTCTCTCTTATGTGAAAGAATTCAGAGCACCATTCAAAATGACAAATGTCAGAGCTTCAATATTTTCTTCTAGAGCTCTCATAAACCTTTTGAATAACACCAGAAAGTGTACGAAGTTGGAGTGATATATAAAGGAAAGAACTTAGCTACTCAAAAATGAATGTGTGAACATCCCAGATCCGTTGTTTATCGAAACTATCATCAGTACCAGAGAGTTATTTCAAATCCTTAGGGGAGAGAGAGAGAGGGGAGAAAGAGAGAGAGAAGCATAGTCATTTGAACCCAGGATCATGATGCTTTAGGGGGAAAATCACACTAAAACACTGAAGAAGGAACTGATTATTCAGAAGAAGAAGAAAGAAAAAATAAAAAGAAAGAAAAGACACAGAAAATAACCTTGAGCCCTGGCCAGGTGGGTTAGTTGGCTGAAGGGTCATCCCATACACCAAAAGATTGTAGTTCAATTCCTGGTTAGGGCACATACCTAGGTTATGAGTTCAGTCCCATTTGTAATGCATACAGGTGGCAACTCATCATTGTTCCTCACATTGATGTTTCTCTCTCTCTCTCTCACTAAAATAAAAAAATAAACAACAATAACAACAACAAACATGTCCTAAGGTGAGGATTAAAAAAAAAGTAAAAAACCTTGAAAGCTTCTTTCTGAACTTTGGAACCTCTTTTCAGGTATATAATACAAATTTGTACAGTTCAGTTCCTAAGTGTTGTGGCCCAGAGAATATTTGAAGAGGTTGCAAGTCTGGCCTCTACAAGCAGGACAGAAAGAACATGTGTAGCTGGTAATGTGGACACTAAGTCACTTTGGAGATGTCTTGGGAAGTGAGAACAGAGTCTTGTCATATTTGAGGATGAGAGGACACTGGCATCTCTCTCGTATCAGATGCAATCATGGCTCACAACTAAATAGGCAGATAATTGCTCAGAGAAAGCTTTGCCTGTGTTGGTGGCAAAGCTACTAGAGAAGGAAATTCTTGCCCCTACTGCAAACCTACTGAATCAATAGCTCTGGGAGTAGTGCCCAGATATCTGCTGTAGCAAGCCCTTCCAGTGATTCCAATGTACAATTACTTTGAGACACAGTGTCTTCTATTGTTCTGATTTTGGAAACATGGCAAGTAACAGAAAAATTAAGTTCAACAACATTAGCTTTCAACTTCTATAATGAAATGGCACCTTTCTATAAGATTAAGTGTCTTTTTCAAGGAAACAACATTTTACTGCCATAGGATGAAATTGAAGTAATATTTCTGCAGATGAAAACAATAGAATTATATTCTTAATAATCTCAGTTGTATCATAACTTCCATACTTATTGAAATAATAATATACATTGTATCAGAGGAAGTTCAGTTACAGCCTAAATAAAGTATTTATTGATCAATTTTTGGCTTCAAATCAGAAAGTATTTTTTAGTCTACAGAAAAATAATATATATTTTTTACTATAGAAATTTCTTTTCAAATATCAAGATAGAATTTAGAGGTCTGAGAATAGCTTTTTGTCAAAGCCAAAGTGTAGAAGGGACATACATAAAAACTAAGACAGATTTACTGTGACTTAGAAAGTAAATAAATGTGTAAGCAGTGATGGAAATATAAATATATAGAATAGAGAGCTTGTTAAGATATTGAGTAGCCCTCTGATAAGGGACCAACACCCTTACCACTGCAGCAGGGTGATGGGGGTGAGGTGGGAAAGGGGATAAAAATAAATACAAGATAGGGCAAAGAACAAGTTGAAAAGGGAGACTTGGTGCCTGAGGCACTATAGAGCCACAGAAAAGTAGAAGTAGCAGGTTGATGTTCATAGGCAGAGGGAGAGCTGAACAGAGCTTTCTTGGAACATGCAAGAGCTACAGATGCTCTTTGAGAACATGGCAATGTTGAAAAATGGTAGCTGCAAGGTGCCCCAAGTTGGAATAAGGGAGCAACAGAATCTGGTTACTTTGTGATGTGAGACAGTGGGGAGCTATCTAGTCATCACCTGTGAGTACCAGCCTGATGGTCTAAAATGAAGCCAAATCAGGTAGGTGCAGCTGAGCAGACAGCAGTTCAGGAGTGACTGTCAGGGTCAAGTTCAGTGAAGACTAGATATGCGTGGACAATGTCTCCCATGAAGATTAGAAAGCTTGGCTTTGAACAAAGGTATCAAACTAGAAAGTCAAGGTGAGAAAAGACCCATTGAAGCAGAAAATGGCAATAATAACATGCTTAAACTTTGTATTTACTAAATATTTCAGTGAAAGTAACTCAAAAACACAAATAGGTCAACCTACATTTAATAAGGAAATGTAAAGTCCACTCCTGTGTCACTGTCATCAATCAGCAGGAATGTCTGCTCCAAGAGACAATGAGATTAGTTACAGATACTAAAGTCATATTTTCAGAGTTAAAATATGTGCATAGATACAGAAGTCGGAATCCACAGACTTCTTTTTTCCTGATAATCCTTTGTAGACCTTCCCAGTAAAGCACTCCCGTGCAGCAAGTGAGGCACTTTGCTAAACATCTCAGAGAGTAGATCAATTGTGAGTCCAAAGTGATATTACATTTGCACTTAAGTAAATGTGCGCTACTTACCTGAAACAACAGTTACAGGCAACCCATGATTTTATAAAAGCAACAGTACACTACATTTGTTGAAATAGAATTTTCACTGTTGTACTAGGATCAATTCACATAAATTTGAGAAGAAGCTACAACAATCAAAAAGTTTCCCAAGAATATTTTTGAAAAATCACTATGATTTACTTACTGAAGCTAAGCTGAATAAGCTGGCACGCGTGCTATTCAAACACTGCATGCATTCGAAGGCCATGGGGTACAGCCTGTATCCAAGGTTTGAGTGCAAATGATTCAAGGTATGCTACATAAATGATGCCAAACATGATAATAAATGCCTTTGGTAAAACAAGGCATACATAAAAGATATTATTTGTGAAAAGATAACTCACGCTGACAACTTGTGAATTCTGGAACTCTTCAGGTAATTCTATTTGCCATTGTCTCCAGCCCACAATAAGGTGGCTAAGGTTGCATTTTAAAGAGAGAGTTTGGGTAATTTTGGATTTGCAGTGACAGACAACAAATAGCTTTAATATGTTATATTATGCTTATAGATGTGCAGGCGAGTAAAGGGGATTAAGCATTAAAGAAAAGTTTCCAGAAAAGCATGCATAGTTATATAATTAAGACTCTCTCTTCTCCTAGAACAAAATTTTCCAAGCAGCACACATTTAAAAACTGCAGGCATAAACCTATTTAAAGGGCTTCATCATTCAGGCCTGCAAACATAGCATTGTCTTTGTCAATTTGTCTGTGGTTCGTTCCGGTAGGTGACATTGTTCTTGAGTACTAATCAATTGATGTCTCCATGCCATCTGGCATTCTGTTGCTAAGCACAGCTGCAACCCTGTAAGGTGAAGTGTTAGTGGTGAGAAGCAGGGCTTGTGTTCATCACGATGTCACAGTCCAGACTACAGAGTCAATAAATCCTTCCTATGTCAGGCTTATCCTTCTAGGTGAAGAAATGCTTTGGCAATGCATTGAAGAAAATATGATAAAAAGTAATCACGCTAATGAGATTTTTAAAATCATGCTTTGCTTATAGAGTGACCTCATAAGAAAGGATACTATTATTCACTTGGATTGAATATATACAAGTCATTAACAGCTATATCATTACAGAAAAATGATGTGACTGAAAAATCTGAGTTCGTATTTATTTTTTACCACTTATATATATATATAATACTTCTCACTGGTTCATTTTCACCTATCTATACAGGCCTATATGGTTTGTCTTTAAACTCCCGAGAGTAGAAAACAGTATTATTAATAATTATTTAGAGAAAAGAGGCATTCACAAGCAGTGTCCCAGATAAATGCAATACAAGGCTGCAGACTGAGAAAGCTGAGTCCCATTAAATAACATAAAATGTAAGTAAAAAACTTGTAAGTTCTCATAAAAATATTCTCAAAATATCACTAATGGTTTGCCTTCAAAGCATCATAAGTAATCAGCTGTTGTTAAGCTTGAGTGCAGTAAAATCTTATACAGATTTCTGTAAAAGTAAGAATAGTGAGGTGTGGATTTCAGTTAATGCACAAGACTTCTAGTCATGGTGTACCTACATGCTCCATTAGGTCTCTCTTTGCCATTGCATTTCGTGGCTACCACAAAGAGCTGAACTCAACTTGGAGATGTCTATAACTAGTTCAAGAACATCTTCCCAAATTTCATGTTTCAGATCATCAATTGTATTCCTTAGACAAGAGAGATATATCTAACCTTCTAATAAATTGCTGCATTGAGTGTATCCAGCTGGAATAGAACTGGTTGAGAAAGCTCCTTGGGGAAAAGGACTGACAAATCCCGTAGCAGATAATCACCTGTAACAGATGAGTGGTTGCAAAAGATATCTCCAGTGATGAGAAACATTTCTTGTGTTTTTTTTTAAAGTGTAGTTTCTCTTTCTAACAATGAAACTCTTAGTGAAATACACACACTGTACATTTAAAGTGACGTTGAGAAAAATTATGTTTTCTACATTTACATTTACATTAAAACAGCTACCAGATTTTGTACAGTATCTACTATGCTGCCAAGGAATTCACAAAGTGCTGTGAATGCAAAGATAAGCAAACTGGCATTTGTTTTATCAACTCAAATATAAGAGGGCAACACAAGAAAATTAACATATAAGGAACTACATATTAAGGTGTTCACTCTAAAAGCACCTTTTCTTTTATTGTTTGACCACGTCCCTTGACCTATTCATATGTTTTAAATGAAGTAATCACTTTTCTATGTCCATAAAGTTTATACATCCATAGTTCTAACAATTACTGCATAAAATTAGTTAGATATGTATATCAACCTTCTTGGAGAGGAATACTTGGTAAGGTCTAGGTAGGTCACCCTTTCAAGTCATGTTTCTTAAAGTTTGCAGAACTAATCTGTATTTTATACAATGTTGATCACTTAAACAAAATCAGAAATCTGACATCAGAAAAATGATTATACAGAGAAAGACTAAAGGGGCACCTGATGGGTTTAAGAAGGAAATCAAAGGTAGAATCATTGCTTGGAGGCAGCAAATTATCTTAATGTAAGTTTTCTCATCTTCAACAAAATAGATTTCTCCATATTTAGTAATAGACTCTGAATACATTTTCTTTGCATGATAAAAATCTTTCCGTAACTGTAATCATCAAATATGAAAACACCGAAAACAATATGAAGATACTGACTGTAATAAGACACAGCAAGATTAATTATTAATTTCCTGGTTATATTTAGTAGCTGAAGTAATGTACCGGCAATCCAATGCTTAGCTAAGTGTCAGACTACTTGGCAGTGCATTTGTAAGCCAGTTGCAAAACAGAAATGAGCCTCAGCAGTTCACAATTTCTACATGTGGCTTTGGCTATTTTTCTTACTCTCCCCCAACATAAATTCTAGTTTTGGTTTTTGCAAAGTCATACTGGGGCAATTAAAATAAAGTTGCAAGTCAAAAGCAAAGAAAAGGTATCCCTAAATACAGCAAAAAAGACAGAAGATTGTCTGGAGGGAAAAAAATGAGAAGAAATTACCTGGGAATGAGGGCAAGAACTTGGTGGGGAAAGTGTCACCGATTGCTCTTTTGAAACTCTTGTCTTAGAAGCCACTGTATGCCTCTAAAATATGCTCTTAAAATGGTTAAAAATATTTTATAAAAGCTTATTTTTATTTAAATGTGTTTTGTACAAATTGGAAACTTCTCAAATTATACTTGTAGAAATGGAGAAAGTCAAATGTTATAATTGTCCACTTTACAATACAGTAGCATCACAACTTTATTTTACATTACATAAATCACTTCCTCCCCTCATATTAGACCTATTTCTGCCTAATTTTTCAGCCAATGTCTCTATCAGGGGCACACACACAGATGAACACACTTGCTGGAGATCATTGAGAAACAATGTTTGTCTCTACTAACATGTCTGAGGATTCTCAGGAGGGATTTACACCTCCCCACAAATACTGAACTTTTCTAAACTCATTCCAATGAATGTGCCCCAAATTTCCACTCCAGGGCAGTGCCCCACATCACTCTCTTCTCTTAAACTTTATGTGCCTCTCACTTTATTCACCTCCTCTCACCATAATTTTTTTTTCTCTACCCTCTTCAAACTGCAACTTCTTTTTTGCCCTTATGTTATTTTTCCATAAATACATATTAATTTCAATAATGTCAAATGGGCAGCTTTGTATCATCTCAATTCTTTGTCATCTCAATTAACACAAGACAAAAACTTTGGTTAGATCATCTGAACATGAGGTGCAGGCTAGAATTTTTTACTATAGTTGTATTTTACTTTCTATTTGAGGATAGGGAAATAATAATTATAGGAACCATACATATGCATTGCAGATAATTGGACAATAAAGAGAAACAAACATTTAGAAGTACATATTTTATATACTCACTATATTGCAATAACCACCGTTAATATCTTAATTCATGTCCTTCCAAATCTTTCTCTGTGTGTGTGTGCATACTATAATGGGATCATATTTTCATTACATTGTGACTCACTTCTTTTAACCAAGAATTTGCACCACATTATTCTCATTTAATCTAATACCCAGAAAGTATTTACATCTTCAGATGAGACTCCCAAATATCCTTTCCGACGTCCCAACCCATTTCTGGCCTGCACCGCCCACCGTGTCTGCTTTGGTCCCTGATGTGTTGTCCAGTCTCGCCCAGAACCTGTTTTGTTGAAATGACTAGGCCGGGATGTGCACTTTCAGGAGTTGCCTGGTTACTTCATTATGATATAATTTATTTTGTTCATTTATTTGTTTGATTTTATGTAAAGTGTAAGTCATATCTTAAAGCTTGATAGAAGCTCAATTAAAAAAATTAAGTATATTATGGGCTGCTATGTGCCCAATATTCTATTGATTTCATCATCCATGATGATAAATTATATCCTTTGCTTAAATTATGGAATTCTTAATGTGATCTGTGTGGTTTCTCAGGAATATAGAATGTCCAGTTCCCTATCAATCATACATCTAAAGATTTTAATACAAATTGTTGATACTTACCTGTATTCATATTTTCATTGAGGTCTATGAAATTGTTTTCTGATATATTATTCCTTTTATATATATAAGGTGTTTTCTTAAACTAGAATTGTTCCTCAATAAGAGCGTTATTTAATTGCATACTCCATTTATTAGACTGCTGATTGAATTCCTTTATTTATACAGCCAGATAGCTGGTGGTATCCATAGATCTTACAGGAGTATTTAGGGATAAAGGAATATGATGTCAGCAAATAATAGCAAAATAATTCAGAAAAAATAGGCATATATCTGTACATATGTATTATCATATAGATATAGATGAAGAAAGAGATCATGGTGTTGGAAATGGGTCAAAATATTAACATTTTGTGACTCTGGATAAAAATATATATACTTGTTTATTCTCCCATGAAGCTTTTTTGTAAGTTGAAAATTGTATCTAAATAAAAAGTAACATTTTAGAAACTAAAAAACATGAAATATGATTGATCATAGTAATAAGAAAATTAATTAAATGCAAATTTCTATTTTGTGAAATGAAATTAAAAAATGGGAAATGTACAATAGTCAATTGTATTTTTATTTAATAAAATATATTTCTTAGAGCAGTTTCAGGTTACAGCAAAATTGAGAGTAAAGTGCAGAGATTTCCTGCATACCCCCACTTCCACACATGCATAGTATTACCTATCATCATCATCCCCCACCAGAATGTGACGTTTGTTACAATGGGTGAACCTATATTGACACATCATCACGACCCAAAGTCCACAGTATACGTTGAGGTTCACTCTTGGTGCTGTACACCATCTCAGTTTGAACACATAGATAATAACCTGTATCCACAGTTCTAATATCATCAGAGTCTAATCGTATATCAGAGTATCACTGCCTATTTACCCTCCCTCCACCCAAAATCTGGCAACAATTGATATTTTTAATTATACCTTTAGCTTTTTCTTTCCAGAATATCATATATTCTGGATATTCTTAGTATATCCAGTAATGTGCATTTAGTAATGTGCATTTAAGTTTCCTTCATGCTTTCATAGTTCAATAGCTCATTTTTTTCCATTAAATTCATTGAGGTGACAGTCAATAAGATTATATATGCTTTAAGTATAAATTTCTATTACACATGATCTATGTACTGCATTGTGAGCCCACCATCCAAAGTCAAATTCTTCCCTGTCACCATATATCTGACCACCTTTGCTATCCCCCCCATCCCTCTGGAAACCAC
>PVKM010014343.1:0-29164 GCA_004027735.1 Carollia perspicillata
AAAATGGGGACAAGCTTATATATGGAGAGCAAAATGACAGCTAGTGAGAGGGGGGTGCTTAGGAGGTGGAGGGATTGAGCAAAAAGGAAAAAGGACTCATGGACATGGACAACAGAGTGGTGATTGCTGGGGGCAGGGGGACATAAGAGGACTAAAAGGTAATGGAAAAAATACAATAAAGGATTTTTAAAAGTCCATGTTTCTCTCTCACATTGAAGTTTCTCACCCTCTCTTTCTCCTTTCTTTCCACTCTCTCTAAAATGAATAAGCACATCTTGGGTGAGGAAAAATAAAAGGAAGAGCAGGAGTGGACAGTAATGAAGAGAAATTTAATTTTCCTGTCCTAAGAGAATATATATTCTATCATGACCATTTACAACTTTTCTCCATATGGGTGTATTTGGTCCCGTAGCCTAAAATACCAACCTCTTTATTGGACTTAACACTATTATTGCCAAAATGTTATTGGTCTTTTGATTAAAAGGAAGAAGTCCAAGTTAATCCTGACCAAGAAAAAAGTCCAAATTTCCTACTTTACCAGGCACATAAAATTTTCTATCTTGGCCATCATATGGTTTATATCAAATTGGGATTTATTTATACAAGAGAAGAACCATATTTTATAGTAACAAAATATGGATGATGGGTTAAAATCTTTATTAACAAAATATTATTAGAAGTAAGGATTCTATGTTTTAATCTAGATGTAATGATTTGGGTGGACATAACTAAAATCGAAAAAGAAAAAATTATCCAGTGTCATGGTGGGGAAGAATTACTGTCAATAACCTCAATAATGGATTTTTAACATTAAAAATGTTCTAAGTATGCATATTTCATCAATTATAAAGTTGCATTAAACACCCTCAACAGGGAAATAACAAAGTAGGAAAATTTAAAATAATAAAAACACTTTTGATTTAAGCTGTGTATAGTGCTTTGTTTGACTATAGTTTTGGATTATTGTTATAAGTAATGTAAATTTCAAGATTTCCATTCGTTGTTGATTTAATGAAGGTATTTTTCCTAATCTCTCTTTTAAATGTCTTATATACATGATCTTATTTAAAGTGAAAACTCATATTACTTGGCTTATTGGGAGAACCAAAAAGGTTACTATTTGACTTGCAATTCTTCAAATACTCCTACTTGTTCATACATTTTCTGAGTCTTTGTTTTCACAAATAATTTGAAGTGATTGCTTCAAACTCACTGTAAAGCTAGGAAGTCATACGAAACACCAGGTGGGATTTAATGACCTCTTATAAGAAGATGCCATTCTCTAATGCACTGTCCTTTCCAATGAGGTGATTAGATGATCTTGTGGACCCATTGTTTCCCTATTTCATTAACAAGAGAGGATTTTGGAAGCTAAGGTTTCCCTTAAGCACCTGACCTCAAAGCTGCAGCAGAAGGAGCACCAGCAGCAAGAACTACAGGTGTGCACTCTAAATCCATATATCTTTACCTTCTCAAGTCAACCTCCAGAGCATATTCTGGCTCACCACACATCTGGCTTATATTAATTGGTTGCTGAACAGAACATATAAATATGTGGCATGTATAATTACATATTTACTAAAATGTCACAGAGTTTGATGGGAGGCTTTTCCAGTTGGCATTTTTGTGATAGGGGAAAATGTGAAGAATGGAGTTACATGGAGAGCTCCAGGTGACTTCTCAACACTTGACCAGAATTCTCTCCATGAGAGTACTGGACTCAAGTTTTCAAGGTAATAACTGGAAAAACATTAAAGGCAATTGTAAAATTGTCTTTCTGCCTGGACTACTGCACTAGCCTCATCAGTGATCCCTCAGCCTCCAGCTTTGCCCTCCTCTGTATATTGACTATTCAGTAGATCTTCGTAGATCCTAGGTAGATGCTGATGCCCCCCTGCTTAGCATCCTCTTTCCGTTCTCCTGCAGAGTAAAATTCAAATTTTTTTTCTGAGAGTGTAGAAACCCTCTAGAATTCATTGCCTTATCACTCTAACCTAACAGCTTTGTGTTCTTTCTTTGGCTCACTTTTCTTATACTACAGTGGCCTTGATCTTCCATAAAGGCACCACAAACATTTGGGCACCTGGGCTTCTGAACTTGCAGTTGTCTTTATCAGTACACATCCCCACAAATCCCTATGAGTCACTTCCTCACATTCTTCAAATCTTTTCAAATAGAACCTTCTTAGTGAGGCCACCTCTGGCCTTCCTTTTTAAAATTGCAATTTTCGTGCAATTACCTGCACCTACCCTTCCTGTTTTACTTTTTCTCCATAGTGAAAAATTAAATCTTTTTATGGTCTTGTAATATTCCACTTAATTTACTTATTCTTCTTATTTATAATCCATCTTCTCCATTAACTAGAAATTAAGCCTCCTGTGGATAAGGGTTTCTGTTTGTTTTATTCAGGGTTGTGAACAGTGTCTGGCATGTAGTATGTACTCAGAATATTTGCACCCTGTAAGCAGCTCATAAGAATTTGACTGAGGATTCGAGGTGTCTGATTTAGCTGGCTGCTTGTTAGAGTGGGAACAAGCCTAATGACCTGTTTAATCTATGAATCAATAAGCGCTGCAAAAGAAAATCTGTGTTCTACAGCCAAAGACACCCTAAATTAACCCTCCACCTAAACGTTTTATACCATAATAAGAAAAAATAGATGACAGCACAATTCAGGGTGATCTGAGGTGGGAAAATTCTTATGGTATATATGAACGAAAAGTGTATCAGTAAAAACACTTTTTATATAGCATATTTATTTGGTTGCTACAGTGTATTTGTCGAGAAAGTTATGAGTTATAAGAAAATGGAGATACAAAGTATAATATGAAGCCAAATAGAACCACGAATGTTTATGTTTTGCTAAACATTAGCAGTAATCATCTTGCCAAAAACAAAACTTTTTATTTTACTGATATTATTAGTAAATATGTGTTTTTTGGTTTTAAAAATATGTACTTAATTGTTAAAAAATCAAAGATAATATAGTTCTGTGCAATTAGGCAGATTTGGAATTTTTCTTAAAAATATGTAACCATAGTACTCTTGTCATTTGCAATCAAGTAATCTTGATCTTTTTAAACAATTTGCTTTTAAAAACACAAAAGCTAATTAAAAATGACAACTTAGTTATCTGAGCAAACGACATCTTGGGATCAGTCCATACTACCTACTATAAATTGATAATGCACTAACCTATGCTCTAAAATGACTATTTTCAAGTATGTTTTTAAAAAATTCCTCAAACCTGTAGAGACCTCACATGCTCGTTCCTGCCACGCTCAGTTGACTTATCCTGGGAAGTTGTTTGATTTTTATGTATGTAAGGCTGCATCCGTAATACCTTTATTTGGAAACTCATTAGTGCTTAAGTTGATGAATCTTCAGTTATTCATGTTTTGAAACTTTTGAGATTCTAAAACCTCAAAAATAAAACAAATACATTTGTAGGAAGAATGTAAAATCAGGCCATCTGTGAGAATTATGTTCTATGAAACATTAATTTAGCAAATAGGTGGATGTGAAATCCATAGTTAGCCAGCATAATGGACAGCAGATAAAAGGAGTAATTTTTAAAAAATCTAATCTCATTGAGTTCCCTCATGTACAACTGAAGGAATTCTGTAAAACAATCATTCTAAGTCAAGAAAGAAAGAGCAGCTTCTCATTGAGCATACATTTTTTCTAATTTCCTACTCTTTATTAGTCCTGTAGCCTCCTATTTTTCTCTTCCTCATCTTTTTTGTTCTTTGCAGTTCTGCATTCACCACAGACTGTGTTTTACTTCTCTGTGCTCTTCACTTCCATTGTTCACATCCCTCATTTTGCACAAACGGGAGTTAGTTGCAGATCCAGTTGGAGTAGCAGTGACAGAAGGCAGTCTCAAAATCTTCTTCGTTTCGTTCAGGTAAGACTCTTCAGGTTGCCCAAACACAGCTAGATTCCTATGAAACATAAAAAGCGAGGGATGGAAGCACAGTGCATTGTATTTCTTCTTAGAGCCACATTCAGGAGCTTTTGTCCTATCATGTCTCTGTTAGGTGGCAGGGCCAGCAAATAAGGAGGTAAAAGCTGGAGCAGGACTGCTGATATGTCAGGAAGTTCTGGATGATTGTATTTTGCTGAATAATGTAGGTACAACTCCTGGAAATAAAAGGCCTTAAAATAGCAATAATTCTTGAATGACTATATCAGGGAATAACTAATTTCTATCATGTGTTGATGTCAATTTACCACATGGATATTCCCTAGAGAAAAAAGAAATGAGATTCCAAACATGCTTTTTTTTTGAGAGTGGTTTCAACTACATACAAATTTTTTTCCAGGCTCAGCTATAGAGCATACTGGAAATGTCAAGAGGCCAAGTGACAGGAAATGCATTTAATAAAATCATGCTACTCTCATGTTTAATGTGGGAATAAGACAGTCCTCCATAGCACGTCACTCCTGAATGGATTCAAAATACAAAATAACAGAACAACAGAATTAAGGATTACATTCTATAGAATAAAATCCCAAGAAGTTACAGAAATCACTGAAAATGCATGGAATGTTAACAACACTTAAGGTAGAATTGAAATGTATTTATTTTATTAGAAAGCCAGGACCATGAATAACTCACTAATGTCTTGTCACCAGCCACTATCTCTCAGTTTCTCTATCTCCATCTTCATTCCACATGAGGTCACTGGAGGACAGGTATATGGAGGTCTCTCCAGGAAGTATCCAGCCATGTGATATGAAAAAATAGAGACATTTATTGAAGAAGATAGAGGATAAAAGAAACATTTTACATAGGACACTGATGCCTCAGTCCCCTTCAGAGTTGGCACTTGGGACCTCACACAGCTCTCCCAATAACCATCAGATGCCAGATTATATTTTCCTGAATCTCAATCAATGGTCTGAAATCTCTTCCTTTTAAAGGTGATTTTAGTATTGAAAAAAGCCAGAAAGTCACAGTGCACCAAATCTGGGCTGTAGGAGGACTGAGTCAGCTGGGTGTTTTGATGTCTTGAAAAAAAAACTCTGCACGAGATGTGATATATAAGTGGGTTCATTGTGGTGATGAAGCTACCATTCACCAGTTGCCCACACTTGTAGCCCTCTGAATCATTCAAATAGTTTCCATGGAGGAATGTTCAAGATTTAATGCAGATTCATTGCTCTGCTCTCTCAGTCATTGTGAGTGTGATGGCCGTGTAATACACATGCTCAATTAGTGGTGTCCATTGCCCCCACTGACTAGTACAGTGAAGTCACCATTGTTCATGATTGCACATTCCAGTGCACTCTCCTATGTTACATCAATGTTGTGCAAACCATTCTCATTATATTAACAATGGCTGGACTTTTTCTGGACAGACTTCCTATGTGCAGTGGATATGGCTAAGCAGATAAATGTTCATTATGTATTTGATACATTAGAAAAATCCCTAAGGGCAGAAAATTCCTCTTCCCTAAACTATAGAGACACTTAAATAGCATACAGCCTAAGTGAACTGACAGCCACATTTTACCAATTCCCTACAGATCTGAAATTGATGACTGTTAGTTGGACAGGCTCATATGTGTTCTGATCGTCAGTGTACTATTGAAAAGATGGAATTATTTGCAAACATTTGAATCAGAAGATTTTGTACATTTGGACCCAGATTGCTGTTTTTCTGGGGTGAAAAAAAAGGTCCAGACCACCTTACATATATGCCTATCAGGGAATATTAGCCCAGAGCTAAAGCTTAGTGGATCTGTTTATGAGGCAAAACGTCCAGTCTCTGCCACTCATTGTTGTGTCTCTTATGCCAGATCTTCTTTGCCATTTTCATCACTTGCCTGGCTTTAGGTTTGAGACATTTTATCTAAATTCTCCACTTGAGTCTTGGTCTTCTATATATCTGAAAGCGTCAACAACAAGGAATAGTGAATTCAGAGAGAAGGAAAAGTAAGACTTCCTAACTCAATAAGAATATGATCGTTCCACCTAGGTCTTCAAAAGGCATGTTCCAGTCTAAAACCAGGAAGATGAAGAAATGATGAAAAGTCCCCCAAAAAATAAGAGAGGGAGAGACAGACAGAACAGTAGCATATTAGTATGATAAAATGTCTTGAACTGTTGACATTAACACTTCCCCTTGAAAAATAAGTTCATAAAAGGACAGGAACATTAGAGTAGGGTTTAAAGCTTCACATAGTGGACTCAATCTACATTCATATATTCACAGAATATGTCTGAAACGCTATTGAAGCACACAACTAGGGTACCTTACAAGCAAGTGTTCCTTCCAGGATCATGTACCTATTTTTATACTTGTAATTTTGTATTCTTTTTCTCAGTAAGCATTCTCCAAAGTGTATACACTTCAAGCCTCAAAAACCTACATCTGCATCTGTCCCTATCTCACATTCTCATACTTTGAATGTCTTGACCAAACTTATCAGTCACAGGACTGAAATGAAAACCACTCACATGTATTTGACAAAATGCCGTGTTTGTGTGTGTCTGTGAGTAAGCGAAGCTATTCAAGAAAGGGTGAAAATCCAATGGTCACTAAATCCATATTTTATAGAAGGAGAATACCTCCAAAAGTTCTTATTTTTGGAAAAACCTTATGCATCATTACACCAGAAAATAAGATATTTTCAAAGATTTATAAATAAGTTAAAATTCCATTTTACTCATAAATCCATTTTTATGAGTAAAATTAGAAATACTGATATATATTATTTCTATAATTTAACATTCTATAATATCTAAGATTTGAGAGTCGGAATCTGACTCAAGGTGTCCCCTGATCCTGCTATCGTGGAAATGCTTAGAGTTTTACCATAAGTACATCTCAGAGGATTGACCCAAAAAGTAGTTATTAAGAAGAAATTTTATAAGTATCACCTATAGTCAAAGGTATAAACGTATTGGGTCTGTTCCATAATGCTTAATGTAATCACTTCTTTTCATTTTTATGGTATCGTCTTATATGAAAATGGTAGGTAGTAAGATATTGACAGGTTTTACTTTGAGACAATAATATCCAAAAATATGATGCTTCTATCCATTAAAATCAGAGATTTACATTTGACATACAACCAATGTATAAGCTACTGGTGTTCGAGTTGTACCCAACTGCACACAGAAAAGTGTGTCCAAGAGTTTTGACTATCTCCACAGGTTCTCCAAGGTTCAGTGCTTTTTGTTAAGAAGCCATTTTTTCTTGATCGAAATGGATGAATTCACTTTATTTCAACATGGAAATTTAAAATCAAGCATGGAGCAACAGGCTGACATAAGGGAATTCCATCTGTCATTAGGAAATTAAAATATAATTGAACAATAATACACTGAAATTTGATAAGATGCTTTCCTTACACCCATACTATAGGTTTTTCAGATGGCTGACGTAGATTAAAAACAAGGACATTCTCCAACTATCAATCAGTGAAGACCCTTGAACTGGATCCAAAAGAAGCAATCATATCAAATATCCCAATGTTGTAGGCAATGTCTAATAACATTCCTTTTGTAAAATACATATTAGTTCTTTATAGTCCTTTTTTTAAGGTCCTGTTTTGGCAAGTTTGTCAATAAAGACATTGGGACCATATTTATAAAGTGTCAGGTGAAATAAACATGAAACTAGTGTGTTCTGCTATAGCTATTTGACTATTTATTTCCAGATAAATTGGACAATATATTTTAATAATAAAATCAAAACTACTTCTATCTATTTATATTTGTACTAAGTTTAAGAGTCAAAATTTTTAGGTCTATGGCTCTTCACCAATAACAAAGTTGCTTTTGTAGCAATTAAACAAAAAATATTTAGCACATTCACAATAATCTGTATATATGATCTATGGTTTTGCTTACGATTTTTGCTTACACACATACAAGTTCTGTTTGTGACTGCTATCTTCTGGAACATTTTTAGTTAGAAATATGTGTACAGGAAGAAAAATGACAGAGACATTAAGCTCACTGAAAAGTGTTTGTACAGCCCTGATGAGTGTGGCTCAGTTGGTTGGAGCTGCATTCCACTACCAAAAGGCTGCAGGTGTGATTTCTGGTCAGGGCACATGCCTAGGTTGTAGGTTTGATGCCTGGTGGGGGCACCTATGATCCCCAGTCTATGCGCATACAGGAGGCAACCAACCAATGTTTCTCTTTCACAAGCATATTTTGCTCTCTCCTTCCTCTTTCTCTGCCTCTCTCTCTAAAAGCAATGAAAAAACAAATGTCCTCTGGTGAGGAATAAAAAAAATGTGTTTGTAAGTGCATGCTTCATGTGTGTGCATTTTCTTTTTCCTAATAGTGCCACCTCTTGCCTAGATTTTCATCAATGTCTGATGATGGTATGGAGGTAAAATAAATGAGTTAAAAATATTGTATTTAGATTGGCACTTTATTATATTTTTTGGTTGTTGTTATTCTGTTTTGTTTTGGTTTTGCTATTGTGGAGGAAAGTTCTTTTTAAATACTGAAATGTTTCCTACTTAAAAAGCTATGTCTTCAATTATCAACATTTGAATTAATTTGATAGTATAAATACCTTTGGAAATTTTAAAATAGAGATTAAAACACTATAGTGTTATTTTAAAGAAAGGGTGGAAATCCAGTCTTGATGTATATCGAAAATTTGTCTATGTCCAATTGTCTTAGAGGAGCTATTTTTCCATCTTATTTTTTATTTTGTGAAGTAATGAAATATTTAAATAAATGATATTTGGCAGAAACACTTATTCCCACAGTATTTCTTGCCAAAATGAAAGAAGAGATATTCAAATATCAAGCAAAGCACACTTTATTTGTGAGATTATAAGCTTGCTTCTCTACATGACCTCTCCTTTAAAATAAAATAAAATAAAACACAGTAAAATAAAGTAATTGGATGGGTAGAAATCCCAAACCTCTTCATGAAATAATAGAATTGTTTTTAATTGATGACAAAAATTGAAAATAAAACAGTATATAGCAAGAAACTTTCTCTGACACTGAATAGATAGATAACACAATAATTTTTCCAGTTTCAATATCTGCTTAATTTTTAAAAGGAATACAAAAGTTAAGACAATATGACCCATAACTTGTTATTATCTAAATAAAATGAAATGCCTTTAAAAAGTTTTCCTCACAGGGGTTGCAGGGGGAACTAGGTCAAAAATAACATGTGTTCACTGGGCCTTGTTTTGTGTAAGGAAATGCTCTACCGACAAAAGAAATACATTCTACACAAGTTTCATTTCTGTAAACATCAAATTGGCAAGTATACATTTACTTCTTTCCCAAGATTTGCCTTACAAAATTTAAGGAAGAACTCACTTCAGTAAGGTTCCTCCATTTAATTATTGCATCCAAAATTTATTAAAGAAAGAAAACAAAAACATTTGTGAGCCATGGGGACTGGTGGTAACACAGGTACAGCGAAACCAGGAAGATCTGCTGATTCCAGATGGAGTGGATATATTCCCATGGCACCTATTACTTGCCAAATGTTTCGTAAAGCAAACACATGACCTAAAAGATTTTGCAAGTGTGGGGTCTTCAAAAAAAAAAAAAAAAGTACACACTTGCAAAAAAAAAAATCCTGTTCTTATTTAAAAGTCATTTCTTAATTCCTAACCATAAGTTGTTTTTAAAAACACACACACTTTTAATATTTTTCAGCTGTCATGCCTACTTGAGTGAGTCTACATGTGTGGGTACTCCATAAAATCTCAGTGGTGGTGGCAGATGTCCCCTTTGAAATATTTCATCTGTTACTGGGGGTGGGGGATTGTCACTTTGGTGCCATGAACACCATTTCTTCTAAAAGCTCTGATTTGGGACATCCCCTTTAGAACAAATGTAGCATTGCTTGATGTTACTCAAATGGGTGGTATAAAAATGTGAAGAAATATATGACTATGTCAAGATGAAAAAAGGAATTTTAACTAATAACATATTGGTGAGGCCCTTTACAACAGTGAAAGAATTGCTATTAAAAAGTCAATAATTGTTGTAATTAAGACTTGTCTATGGGAAAGTAAAAATTATATCTGTTGTTCAAAATTCCATGTTCATGGAGGCCCTGCCCATTCCAAAGAAGACTCACCCAGTTGTTGGAGGCCCAGATTACTTCTCCCTTTCTTATATTCCTTAGCACTTTCATGCTGCATCAAACAGTGTTTGTACTTAATTGTATACTCTCTTCCTTTGTCCTGTAACTGTTTAGAGGCTTAGAAGTTTTCACTTATCATTAATTCATGTTCTCCCTCTTTCAAGATGATTACTGTGCTGAACAGTAATAAATATTAATTTGTATAAATATAAACAATGACAAATAAATAGAAACGATTTATATAAAATATAAATATTAAACAATAAATATTTAATTAATTCATTCAGAATATTTTACTGAGCACCTACTATGGGCCAGGTCAAAAAACTGTCATGGTCCTTTGCTCTCAGGTAGTATATATATTTCCAGTAGAGTAAAAGGAATTAAGCTAGTAATCGATACTACAGCCAGGGATGACTTCTGTGAAGGAAGACCAGCAGATACGTATGGTCAAGGTATCCAGTGTCGATTAGGTAATAGGCAAAGGATTTGAGGAACTAACACTTTACATTAAGCCCAAAGGGTAACTAGGAATTATCATTGGAAGAGGAAATAAAAACATCTTAAGAAGAGGAAAGTGCAGGTTAGTTTGAAGAACCGAAAGAAGACCAGTGCAACAGGAGAGTGATAAACTTAGCGGGGAGTGAAAGAAGATTTCAGAATGGTTAGAAGGGGCCTTATTATGTAGATCCTCGGGGGCCATAGTGAGGATTTTGAACTTTTATGCTGCAAAACGTGAAGCCATTCAGAGATGTGAGCCAGGCAGTGACATAATAAGATTTGTCAGCTCAGAAGATGATTCTTTTTACAGAGTTAATAATGGGTTAGGAAGAACAAATATAGAGATAAGGAGACCAAAGAGAAAAATATTTCATTAATCCAGGTGAAAAATGACATAGACTAGGGCAAATGACAGCAGTGGCCATGGAAAGAGACAGACAGATGAGGTATACGTGGAAAGTCAAGTTTTTAAGATTTGGCATTTTTCATATGGAGTTGAAGAGAGATGGGAATCGAAAATAATATCTATGTTTCCAGCTTGAGCAACTAGGTAGGTAATGGTATCATTTACTGAAATGGGAAACTAAGAGTGAGAAGGTGAGACTGTATGGAGGATGAGTAGGAATCAACAGCTTCTGATATTGTTCTTACTAGTTGCCCCTGAAGTATCAAAGTGCAGGTGTTGAATACGCTGCTGAACAGAAGATCTGGAGCTCAGAAGAGAGATTTTTTTTTTTAAGAGAAGACAATTTGGGAGTCATCAACTTCCAGAGAGTATTTGGAAAACATGACTGAAAGATCTCATGGAGAAAGTAGGAAAAGAGGGTCCAGGACAGAACCCAGAAGAATTCCAAACAAAATGAGAAGACAGAAAAACAGTCCAGGAAAGGGGACAGAGGGAAAGCAATGATCTGAATGTGAAAAAAACCCAGGGAAGACAGTCCGAAGAAGGCCCTGCCTGTTTGCTGCCCCTTGTAAGAATCTGCTCAATCACCACTGATGCCTTTCATTCAAAGTGTTTCCAGTTGGAGTTTGTGCTTAAAAGAGTTTGACCTCTCCGTCACTACCGTTTGTATTTATGTGCCTTTTTTTCTCTCATTGGCATCACATGAGCTGTTCTGAAAAATACTTGTATGTCACTTTGCAAAACTGCAAGACTTCAAAAAGAAATTATGTGTATGTCTGGTAAACTATAGTTTTAGGTCTGGCCATCTTAAACATTGACTTCAAATTTGGTGAAAAGGTATCCAGCAGTTTTCCTGTGATGTGCTTAACAAACAGACAAAATTTAATTTATTATTTCATTAACAAATATTCTTTGCAGACAGATGTTTAGTGAGCTATAATTTATCTAACTAGCCTTCATGTCACCTTCTTATCTCAAAAATATTTTTAAAATTATCAAAACTATGTGTACATGCAAATTAATAATTATATTTTATTGGTAAAGTTACTGGTAGATTTATATTCTTTTTTTTAAAAAAACTAAGGGCTATGTTAAATACATTGCTGGAAGGAATGTAAATTGGTATAATTATTCTGGAAAACAATTCATTATTTTCTTAAACTTTAAAAAAATAATAATATAATGACAAAATTGCACCAAATCGTACAGCTCTCTGAATTTTCACAAATTTAACTAACACACCTTTATAATTAGTTCCCAGATCAAGAAACAATACCAATACCCCAAAAAGTGCTTTAATGCTATTCTTGAATATTACTTTGTATTAGTTTCAGGTGTACACAACAGTGGTTAGATGATCATGTACTTTAAAAACTGTTCCCCCTGATACTTCTAGTACCCAACTGGTACCATACATAGTTATTACAATATTATTGACAATAGTTTCTATACTGTAGTTTACAACACCAAGACTATTTTGTAACTACAAATCTGTTCTTAATTCCTTCACCTTTTTCAGTGAGTCCCCCACCCACCTCCCTACAGTCTGTTCTCTGTATCTATGAGTATGCTTCTGTTTTGTTCATATTGCTGTTCAGATTTCACATATCAGTAAAACATATATTTGTCTTTCTCTGACTGACTCATTTCACTTAGCATGATACCCTGTATGTCCATTTATGGAGTTACATGTGGTAAGATTCCATTCGTTTTTATAGCTGAGTAATATTCCAGTGTGTATATGTACCACTGCTTTTTTATACACTTGTCCATTGATGGGCACCTGGGTTGCTCCCATAGTTTGGCTATTGTAAATTCTGCTGTAATAAACATAGAGTGCATACATTCTTTTGAATTAGTATTTTGGTTTTCTTCAGATGTATTCCCAGAAGTAGAATCCTTGGGTTATAAGGCAGTTCCATGTTTAATTATTTGAGAAACCTCCATACTGTTTCCATAGCAGCTACACCAGTTTGCATTCCCACAAAGAGTGCATGAAGGTCCCCTTTTCTCCACATCCTCACCAGCACTTGTTGTTTGTTGTTTTATTGATGGTAGCCATTCTGACAGGTGTAAGGTGATATCTCATTGTGGCTTTAATTTGCATTTTTCTGATGCTCTTATGTCTACTGGCCCTCTGTATGTCCTC
This sequence comes from Carollia perspicillata, assembly GCA_004027735.1. NCBI lineage: Eukaryota > Metazoa > Chordata > Mammalia > Chiroptera > Phyllostomidae > Carollia > Carollia perspicillata. The sequence continues at coordinate 13,148 of PVKM010014343.1, forward strand.
TTTCAGAAGTGTCTATTCAGGTCCTTTGCCTATTTTTTCATTGTTTGTTTGTTTTATTTGGCATTAGGCTATATGAGTTCTTTATACATTTTGGATATTAATCCCTTATCAGATGTATTATTGGTGCAGTGCACATTGTGCATGGCAAAATCACTACTTGGGCCCCTCCCAGGACCTTGGAAGCTTAAATATTGTTTGTTTTATGAAAATCATCTTTGGTGAAGGCTATACTGGAGCATAGCAGCTGAGTATCTGCCTTAAACCTGTACTACACAGAGCACACCATAAAGATTCTCAGACTTAACCAGAGTCCATAAAGAACACTACTGTTGATGACAATGCCAGAGAGGACACAATTGATGTATTTGGTGGCTGCTGTTTAGTTTGTACATGGTTCAATTATAAATTCACTTTGACTTGCTGCATTACAATTCTAAGCTTTAGGAAATACCAAAGAAGTACCTAAAACATTTTCAGCATCATTATAGTAAAATATGAAGCAACTTTGGAATCTCTTCCATCATCATAGCATTCCCTTTACACCAATGACTAAAACACAGTGAGGCATATGATACACATTTGTTGTTTGAATAAATACAGTGAAACCTGGATTTAAATCCTAGCTTTACTGTTTAGTGCTATAGTTCTTTAAATTCATCTTTAAACTGGGGAAAGTAATAAGACAGAAGGCTGCTGTAAGCATTACTGAGAAACGAGAAACAAATCCACATGATAGATGCTCAAAACTGTTACTGCCTTCCCTTTCCTCCAGAATACAATTAAAGAACATGATGTCTTAAGCCTATAAGAAAAGAATGGGATTTCTCTGCTAAAACATATCACAGGACCCAAATGACTGTTTCCCAACCACACAGAATGTGCTAATTAACCCTGTGTCAATGTCTTGACTAAGTCCCTATCACTGTGACTCCAACTAAATGTTATTGAAGGTTGTGAATTCATATTGATATTGAACTGAGTGCACAAGGGAGTATGTTTTCTATGTGATGGTTTTGAAGACAGGAAAGAAAGAAATCACAGCAATTAGTTCCATCTAATACAAAGAGTGAGAGACAACTGGCAGGACAATGCCCAAATTATAAATGTTCATCAAAAATAATTTTAGAATGGGATATGTTATATTAAATGAGAGACTAAATTAAATGAATGAAAATCAAAAGAAATAGGAGAAAAAAACTCTAATTAAACTGCTTTGTGGTTACCTGCCCCATTACTATTATTAATGATTATTGAAAATTATTATTACATCATAACTGAATAACATGTAAATTATTATATCTTATATGTAACAAACACATTACCATTTGTTAAATGTTTGAACATATTAACAGTATATGGTAACCTTTTCCCTTCTTTAGAGTACTAGCTCATAGATGTCAAAAGTCTTGTAATTCTTAGTTTCATCACTGAAATTTAATTTTAACTACTATCTTAAATTACCCTAGTTCACACATCTGGTATGGAAATTTTATATGTAAAAACCATTGCTTTTTTTCAATCATATTTTATTCACTTTCTCAAATCTATTTTTTATATCCCTAATTATGAACAAAGAAATCTTGCAAAGTAAATCCATTTCCACTTCTAGCTCCCTTTCCAAATACAGAATATTGAGTCTCCATGGAATGCTCAACCTCAGAAAGATTTTCCCCTGGGCCCCACAAGATATATTTTATAGCAGTTTAGGAGAGGAACCAATATTTTTATGGTACTCAGGAGCTTTGGATGGGCAGAAGACCACCAAGAAGTGGAATATATTTTCAGTTCTGTGGGTGTTACTAGAAGGGATTTGTTAAACCAACCAATTTCCTCCTCAGGTCACTCACTATTAAGTCAAGGTGACATATATATGTTATATATATAATATATATGTGTTGGTGATGTAATTGCAACAAATTATTTCTGTCAAGATGAATTTAAAATACATTTCTGTACAAACTGTTTCTAAGAATATCAAGGAAAATAATATTTTCCAATTTATGACAGATCACTTTGTTACTGTCTACAGAGACTTTAAGAGTAATGTCAGATCTAGTAGAGAAAAAAAAAACTGTTTTTACATCTACAACTATTTTGTCTCAACAATATCATTTTGAATCTGTACCTAAGTGTTCTCAAAGGGTAAAATGTCTTATGCATAAATTGTAAATATCAGCAGTCCTGGAAAAATACTACAAAAATTACATTGTAATAAGGAGAGTTGACTATCAATGATGAGAAGGATGAGAAAAAATTAATCGCAACAGTAATAATAATAGCTAATCTCTGCATTGTTTTTAGTTTGTGCAAGGCATGCTGTAAGTAGCAATTTTATGCATTGTCTAATTTAATCCTCATAACAATCTTATAAAAAACAGAGAAAGGTCAGAATAAGAATTTTAATGAAGATAAATGATGGTGGAAATGAAAGAATGAAGAATCTTTTAGCCTATTTTCTTTTTCATGATAAATAACTTCACCAAAAAAAAATGACCTTGGACCTATACCCCATTCTTCAAGGTGACTCTTAAAATTGCAACTTGGCAGTATCAATCAGTGGACTTGAAAACTTCCATATTAGAACCAGCAATTCAAATTCTATGAATCTTATCTTAGGAATTAACCCAAAATGGATATAAAATACTAAGGCAAAGATGTTCATTAAAGCATTATGTAAAATGATAAAGATTTGGAATAGGCACAAGCTATACTATGGTAGACCTATTTGATAAACTATTTACTATGCACTTCTATAAATTATATTATTTAAAAAAGTTTCTGAGCATGGGAAGAATTTGTTCAAAATGTATTACTAGCCTTAAAAATTACATCCCAATTTGGACAGAAACAAAAATGTTTATGTATGTCTGTATACAATAGATGGGAAAGAGGCTCAGATCATCAGTTTGAGATGACCACAATAAGTTAGACCCATGATTTATGGAATTATAAAAGACAACTCTTCTCCCCAAGATAAATTTTTGAGCAATGACACAGACATTGGAGAATTACTAAGATAAAAGTAAATCTAAGGAAAAAATAAGGGAAACAATTAGATGCTTGAAGCTGGATTCTCTAGAGCCCACCCAATATACACTTTGACTGATAAAGTCCTATCAAACTTGTACATTTGACTACAAACACCTTCACTAATAAAGGTAATAACTGTCCTTACCAAAATATATTTTCAGAGAAATTCAATTTTAAGGTCTGGATTTAAGAAATAGGAATCCACATTGTACAAGTTTATCCAGGCGACACAGTGCAGAACTTCTGAGGGTTTCATCGAGGATACTTTACTCAGACAATTCCAAGACACTGAAACCAGCACCCACATGAAGTGTTAAATGTCTTCTACCCCAGAATGTCCTAATACTTGAAAGATGTGGTGACTGATAAGAATACACAAGTAGGTAATTCTAGAGAGTAGAACAGAGAGACAATTATTTTAAAGAGTCACATAAAATTTATTTTATTTTTAGAGCAGGCACCACACACTATCCCTGCCTTTCTCAACCCACACATGTGTCCTCTTAGGGCATTCCTATGACTGTTAGACTGAAGAAGAAGCTCTCAGACCTGGTTACAAATGAGACTATGATATGCTAGCACCAGGCAGCAATGGATTGCTATTCTACTGTAGACCCACTCAAAGGTGGCTCAAACAATGTGACTCCCCATTCGAAGAATATGATAAAGGGATATATTCTCTCATGGGGCAAAACTTAGAGCATTAAACTTTGTAATCTAGTTTCCCTGGAAAACAAAATGACCTAAAGGACAGACCGATTTATGGGCAGTCGTTGTTGGGCTGGTTTCCAGGACTAGGAAACAGCACACTAGAAGACTGGCAAACATCATCTGGAGAAGAGGTAGGTGACTGTACTAAGAATGAACACAAAGCATACAGGTGTTTGTATACCACATGAAATGTCTGGTGAAAGACACTGTTGAGGAGGCCCTTAAATGGGAAAAATAATTCATACAATGCATATCAGGCAGCACCCTTCCTCAGAGACTCTAGTGCTTATTCAGTAGGTCCATGTTCAAAGGTACCACCACGCCAGGGCATCACAAGGGCTCAACAGCACATAGACTTTACCTTCACTTTACCCACATGGAATAGTTCCCAATGTACAACTTCAGTGGCCCATGTTTAAGCCCAATGTGGCATCATTCCTAAAGAGATTAGAAACTTCCTGATAGCAGGTGGAAAATAGTGAACCACTTTAACAAGGCAGCAATTTATCTTTACTATAATACATACCTAGTACGCAAATGGATTTGCTATTTATTTTCCCAGAACTATCATCCATCAGTTTACGGAAATACCTGGCTTATCAGCATAGAATCAATCCTACAGTCCACTAGGCCTCATTTCATAACACAAAGTGCAGCAATTGGTTTCAACCCATGAAATTCAGTTGAATTTCAATGTACCCCATTTTCCAAAGGAAACTGATCTGATAGAATACTGAATGTCTTATGATTCACTTTCGAAGTTATTTGGGAAACCACTTCCTTGTAGTGCTGGGTGTTTTGAATATGGGGTCAGTGAAAGGTGCTGCCTCTCCCATGTCTGGTGTATGAGGGTCCGAGAACAAAAAAATAGAAGTAGAAGTTACCGTTTCCACTATTACACCAAGTATCTATATTTCTGTCACGTTTTTGCTTTGTGTTTTTCGAAATCCACACTCTGAATGTTTAGAAGTCTTAGTTCCCCAAAGAGAAATATTTCTATTAATGACACAACAATCGAATAGTAAGTTTTGAAGCCACTACCCAGATAATTTGGGTAGTGCCCAATTGAACCATTGGGCAAAGAAAGGGGCTATGGATATTCAACAAGAAATCAATTTGCTGAAACATGATGAAATTCACTAGGGCCTCCACTCTTTAATAGTTCTAAGCCTAGTAATAAAATCTGGAACAATTACCCAATAAGGCCAGAACCACTAAAGTTTCTGACCCTTTGGGAAAGAAGTCTTGACTCACCAAAGAGATTTAGGATCCTGAACAACTGAGCTTCTGGCTGAAGGCAAGAGGAACACAGAGGGGTGAATGAAAGTAGCACCTTTATGATTAGAGAAAGAAGGGGGAGCTATATTGAATTTTTAATGTATATAGTAACAAATTATTCTTATTTTACCCCTTTTCTCTACTATATATGTGAAGAGTGTTGGTGATGCTTAAATTTGCATTTTCATTCATAAAGCATCATACTTTAAGATACTGCATCTAAACCTGATGAAGAGGTCTCACTAGGAGATTTTCAGCTTTGAGAATGAGCAATGAATGATGAGACTCTGCATATCCCTTTCATTGCAGGTGTGAGAACAGCTTTATTTGTGCTTGGGTTTTTATTTTACTAGGTAGAAGCATAAAGTTGTAAAGTAATAAGTTATATATGATAGGGGAGAATACAAGCTGCATAGAAAAGGGGGTGGACTGTGAAACACCTTTGCAGTTTTGCTCACAGATTCATCTACAGACTCCACTGTCCAGGAATTGGCTTTTTGCAAATAACATTTCCAAGGCTATTTTTTTGCCAACAGCCCTTTAGTGAACGGGGTACACAGGGAGCTGTGGTATGAATCTGAAGCCAAACAAAGGGGGAAATCAAGCCCCACACACCAATCTTTCTATTGCTACAAGTAGAACCTCTACTAGTAGCCTAGTCAATCCATGTGTGTAATTCTAATCTGGGTTCCAGACAGCCCATCCCTCTGTGATTTTACCCCCAGATGAGTGGTCTTTGTTCCTCAGCTCTCTAAATATCACCTCTTCTTTTGCCCTCCAGATCTAGGAATGGTAGTGCTTTGCTGAAGTAGCTAATGTCAGGGTTGATGTAACATCTTTATTTAAGTTTTCAGTTCTTCTAATAACTTAGCAATACCTTTTATGCCCCTGCAGTTCAGCTAGCAGGCACTGACTCCATTTTCCTTATTTGACCCAGACTATTTCAGTAGTTTAGGTGAAAAGTGGTTTAAACTAGGGTACTAAAGTGTAAGCTGTAAGAACCAAGAGATTTATATAAAGGACTTGCTGATACAAAAGGTCTATCCAGACAAAAGCCCAGGCATTGTTAATATAATGATAATGGTTTGAGCAACACTGGTGTAACCTGGCAGCCAAGGAGAGTGGACTGAAATGCACATTCGGGAACAATGATGACTTCACTGTACTAGTCTGTGGGGGCAGTGGATACCACTGAGTGAACATATGTACTGTGTTGCCATCACATTCACAATGACTGAGCAAGTAGAGCAATGAATTTGCATCAAATTTTGCATTAGGCTAGAACATTCCTCCACAGAAACTATTCAGATGATTCAGAAGGCTGCAGCTAAGGGCAACTGGTGATTGGCAGCTTCATTATGACAAAGTGCCTGCTCGTGCATCACATCTGATGCAGAGTTTTTTGATGAAATATCGAATCCCCTAGCTGAATCAGCCCCTCTACAGCCCAGATTTAGTGCCCTGTGACTTCTGGCTTTTCCCAAAACTTAAATCTCCTTTGAAAGGAAAGAGATTTCAGACCATTGATGAGATTTAGGAAATTATGACAGGGCAGCTGATGGCAACTGAGAGAACTGTGTGAAGTCCCAAGGTGCCTACTTTGAAGGGGACAGAGGAGTCATGGTCCTATGTACAATGTTTCTTGTATCTTGTATCTTGATTAATAGATGTCTCAATTTTTCATATTACATGGCTGGATACCTTCTAGACAGACTGTGTGTGTGTGTGTGTGTGTGTGTGTGTGTGTGTGTGTGTGTGTACACAGACACTGAGGAAAGGGAGGAATTAAGGGGGGCTTTTGGTTTTCTATTTTGAGCAGCTGAATGAATAATAAACTTATTTATTGAGAGGAACCGGATAGAGGAAGAAAGTGTTTAGAAGCAAAAATTAAGCACTCCACTTTAATAGGTTCATTGTGAGATCCTTATAAGATAGCAAAATGGATTTTTCCAATTGGCAGAAGGTCAGTGGAATGCAGACATTTGTGGAAACACCTAGCCTCCTGGTCTTTATACTTTAGCCCTAAATCTTCTTTTCCACTTGAAATTGACTTCTGAGTGGCTAGATTTCAGCTCCTTTTGTGGTTCTTAACTCACTGGGGGAGTAGAGAGTAGAATTTCTAAGTGTATGGCCATTTAAATTATACTCAAATATAGTATTTTGATGATTGTTTCACTTTACTAAAAAGTATTTTACCTGATCCTGTGATGACAAAAATTAGCGGCAGTCTGACTACAAAATTTGAGGCAATACTCAGGCACTTATTATGATACTCTGAGAACAATGAGAAGCCTAACTAGTCAACAGCCAATTGAACCTGCAGCATCTTGAGAAATTGCCCAAAGTCACCATTTCCTATGAGGACATATCAATTTGCTGCCTTAGTCTCAACTAAATTTCATCAACTTAAAAATAGGAGGAAAATAGGAGAAAAAATAAATGGTCTGGCTGACCTCAGAAAGAGATTCTGTAACCTAAAATAAAAATGCATAAGCAATTTTGTGCCTGAATGAGGAATGCTAAAAAAGCACTGGTTAGTGTTTGGTGTTGTGAATTTACCCATATTCTCATGTATCTATTGTCAAATAGTTATCAGCCATTCACATATAAATGTATAACCAGGCAACAGGACCTAGTAATAAGCAATAATGGGGAAGGAAATATCATTGACACATTTCAAAACAGAAGTTAGGTGTCAAAATAGCTTTCCTAAGTTTCACTCATTTACTATTAGCTACTATGTTTTCTTGAAACAATCCTGCCCTGGCTGGTGTAGCTCAGTGGATTGAGCGCGGGCCTGTGAAGCAAAAGGTTGCTGGTTTGATTCCCAGTCAGGGCACATGCCTTGGTTGTGGGCCAGGTCCCCAGTAGAGGACACATGAGAGGCAACCACACATTGTTTCTCTCCCACTCTTTCTCCTTCCCTTCCCCTCTCTCTAAAAATAAATAAATAAAATATTTATTAAAAAAAGAAACATTTCTTCAGTTTAATCTTTTTCTGATGGTGTCTCCAAAAAGCTTAATGGAGGGTAACATAAGATGGAAATCCAACACTACAGTAAAGATTTTCATTACGCTTCTGTTGTGCACTCTAAATTTTTAGTTAATGTGCTTGGGATTGGGGTGTATGTGTGTGTGAGAGAGTGTATGTGTCTGTGCGTGTATTGAATACATATTCTCACTGATTGCAGGACCTGTAGGGAGCAAAAAGTGATAAGATATGGGGAAAAAATAGACATGGGGAATTCCCCTCCCTAAGAGGTCTTATAAAACTGAAAATTCCCCAGTCTTGAGAGGTCACAGAAAGAATATAATACACTAATGAAAAAGAAACAGCCTCATTAATCCAGTTGTTCTTGGCCCAGATAGCAGAAGAAACATAAATGCTGTCATCGCTTAAGTGTGAGATAAAGGATAAAAAGTGGGAATTTGTTAGTTTACTGCAAAGATCATTCTTTTGGTCTGAGAACATCGCTGGAAATAACCTGAGCTGAGAAAAGCTCCCTATGAGGAATACATGTTATGGGAAACTGTTAAAGGCAAAGTTTTGGTCCCTGACCTTCTGGATGTAGTTTCGTCAAGCTGCAAGCACTGCACCAAGAAAAGTCAGCTGCTTAAAGAAGGAAGCCTTCAGCAAGCCAAGACGTTTTACCTTCCCTCTATTACATGAGTCGAGCGTAAGACACGAGTGTGCAATAAATCTCTAGTTCATGCATTCAGAGGCGGCACTAAAACAATGATAGACTATAAATCGCAGAAAAATGTTACCTTTATTTTAGGACAGTCAATAGCTAGAAATAGTGCTCACCAATAGCACAGATGTCTAGTAGATATAAAAACGAATGCTTGGCAGTTGTTTAAAAATGAGAAGTACGAGGATCTGACCTGAAATATATTAGAAAACAGCAACAGTTTCATCGTTTTGTCAGGTTTCCAATTTTGCATTTCACTATTTTTTAAATCCTATGTTCTGTTGTTGAGGGTAGAATTGCAACTTTGGAAGAGTGAAAAAATTTCTGTCATACGTTTCTCAAAAAAACTTGTAAATATTTGTGGATCGTATATGGATACATGAGCTGTTATGTAAATGTGTTTTTCTTTGAAAGTTTAAGGATAATTGAATATTGCAAATTGAACTAAGATGAGGCTGTCAACAAATGGGAGGCTCCTGCAAGGACCCAGGGGGACTGGAACTGGGATTTTAACGTGTCAACTATTAGCTAATTGTGAGGATGACACTGCCTGGCCACACACTCAATCCACATCCTAGCGGCTGCCTCCGAAGAGCTGTTACAAGAAGAAATGCTCATTTGTTGCAACTGTGACCAAGTGCTCTAAAATGCAGTCATGGGCATTGGAAATGCATATCCCTGTAATAACCGTGACAATGCTAAGGGTCAAAGAGGCTTTGGGTACCATTCCTGGAAAGGTAGGAAATGCAGACTAAGCACTTTAACTACCACAGGGTTAATAGGCTGTAATCTGTATACCTCTTTTTAATTTTTTTTATTTAATAGAAATCTGGAGAAACTAGAAGCTTATAAAAATGATTTATACTTTTTAATTTTTTTCTTTGCATGTATCTTTTTTCCCCTCTTATACTCACTTTCTATGGTGGCAGGGGCTTGATCAGGAAATTGGGCAAGCTAATTCAGTTAAACATTTGGAACTTTAGAGAAATCTGAATCTTTACTTTCTAGAGGTTTAAAGTAAAGCTCAGTTTCCTGCACTCTCCATTTCCTGGGTTTAACAGGGACATGGATCTCAAGAATTAGAATACGGTGAGAAAGTCTGTCCTACTAAGATTTTCTCACCCCCAGCAGGAAAGTACCATACCAGAAATTTCACAAGAAAGTCTGGTCTCATGAGATTCACAGCCAGACTTCCACCCATTTCGATAAGTTCAGAAGAGTTTCAATCAAAAAGCTTTCAAATCCCTGTCCCAAATGACCCCACAGATCCCTTTGAGAGCCACCCAACACCACTTCATAGTTCCCATAAACACTTGGAGCTTTCCCTGTGAAAGCTGACAAGTTTTCCCGAAAGTCCTTACATACCACACTCAGCCTCATCTTGCCAAATGTGCTATCTCAGTGGAAACTGCTGGAACTTTCCAGACAGATTTTATACTAAAGGCAAAAAGTACCTCAGTCATCAGTGTGCCCACTCTGCTTTCTGAGATTGACAGTACCTGGATATTTCATACACTATAAACAAAGTCCCATACCTTTTCCCCTGTATAACCAAGTATTGCTCTCATAATACTCTGTGAAAAATGTCTCATAACTGTAGTAATTACTGTTGTCAACATCCCTCTTAATATTCTGGAACTGCAAACATTTCACATCAAATCTCCACCTCTACTTTGTAAATTAGCTATATGATTTATCTGTGGGAAACATTTCAAAAATATAGATTCAGAAAGACATCTACCACATGATGGCTTTTCCATAAGGCATCTCATAATTATTTTGCTGTGTGTGAACATGATGAAAACAGTTTCATAATTCTCCAAGGGTCAGAGTAAATTATTTCAATTAAACATATTTCAGAGCAAACATTACCTTAGGGTTTATTAATAATATTACCTGAGAAGGAACAGCTGCCTTTTATGCAGAAAAAGCTGTCAGCTTCTTACCACTCCTTACTATAGAAACTCTTTTGTGACTTAAAAAAAATGGCAGATTTTCTCATGCTTTACCTAAACACAGAACTTGGCAGCTGGGACCAGGCTGTAATCCCCAGCATGGGAGCTAGTGGGTGGATTTTTTTTTCTCTATAAACTCTTGTATAAACCACACCAGTCTCCTGGTATTTATTCTGGGTAATGCTGGAAATTGTACACAGATCCAACAGGCCATGTAAAGGAGTTTTGTAACTTCCTGAAGCCCTTTCATGAAAAATCTTTACTCTGAATGCAATTCCAGAAAGATGGGCCATTACAGCGGCTTCAAAGGAAATGTCTATTCTGTTGCCTTTTCCTCTTCACTGGAGTCTTGCAAAGATAAAAAAGGTCAATTGGGGCAATGTAATAACAGCAATTAACATTATATTAATAGTCCCATATTGAAAATTCAATGGCCATTGAAATGTCTTCAGAGGTAAATCACGTAGGTAGCTATATTCATAACAATTAAGGACTGAAATTTTTTCTTCATGGGTTGATTGCCACCTTATAAGAGTTAGGTGGGGCCATATAATACTATAGCACATCAGTTCAGTTTAGCTTTATTATTGCTGTTACCAGTCTCTGAACATGCTCATTAAAAAATCTCAGGATACAAGAGTCTATAAGAAGTGTGGAAAAGAGTTCTGGAATTATCCCCATGGCCAAGAAACATATCACCTTTTCACAAATAACTCTTGCTTCCCAACCCAAGAAAAGGACAATTATGACAACAATGATGCAATGATGTTGGTAAGCCTCCTCACCAACATGCTCTGCTTATAGAAACACCTTTCCAAGGCAAAAACACAGTTGTCTTGGTGGAGCTAAGAATGTATTTTTTAGCAGTTTGCTGCTGGTTGGATGAAGGTTGCTATGGTAGGTGACAGAATTGGTCAACATCAACCATTTAAATATTACTCTCTTGGCACTAAAGCCTAGTGCAGGTCTCAGGGAATCCTAGCTGAGGCCATGGCTGTGACCTTGTGAGTGTTTCTTGAAACAAACTGAATTTAAGCACTGCAACTGAAATTTAAAAGGAAACATGTAAACACAATCTTTCAAATACTTGCAGCCAGCACTCCTTTTCACAAAGATACATGAAGCCACAACACAAACAGTCCTCTGCTAACGGCTGGGAGAAAATGCTGAAAAAAAAGAGAATGGCCGGAAGGCTGACTGCTATCTGTCTATTTTGCCACTGACTACATAGCTGTGGATGAAGCAGTCTACTTTCAGAAAACTGCAATCAGAAAGTCACTCCCACAATTCCACTTCACTTTATTTTAGACCGAAATACCAATAGAAAATGGGGACTTCATAGAATTTTAAAGAACCTTTGTGTTATGTTTTTGTTTTTGTTTTTAATATCCTGAGAAGGGCAGACCATCCATTCTGCTTTGCTGTAACCATTCCAGGAAAAGAAACACACACACACACACACACACACACACACACACACACGCACACAAATGCTCTGCCGTAAGCATTGTCTGCCTGCCATTCTGCCGTCTTTTGCTTTCCAGTTTTCATTTTTACTCATTTGACATTCTGGCATGTCACATTCTTATTTTGTACTCGTTTTGACCCCAACTAAATTTCAAAAGACTTAGAACCAAAATCAGAGCCATAACTGGGTAAGAAGAGATTTGGAGGCTCCTTCATGCATGAACCATTGGCAATAGGTCAATGCTTACTTATGACACCATTTTATGTTTTTACTATAGTGGCCTCCATCTCAGTAAATGGTTGCCCAGAACACACAGTTACTCAGAACAAACATAGGAGAGTTGTTATGGACTGCTCTTTCTCTCACACCTTACATCCAAATCATTGGCAAATGTGAGCACTTCTCATCATCTCCAGGGCTGTTACCATAGCCAAGCCATTCTAATCATTTGCCTGTACTGCTGTAGAATCCTCTTCGATATTCCTCACCCCACTCGCTTCTACTATTGCTCCCTTCAGCTGCATCTCCATACAGTTGTCAGTGATCCTTTCAGAAGATAAATCAGATTATATATCTGCCTCCAATCTTCCAATCTCTTCCCATTATATTTAGAATAAAACTCAAAATTCCTACTGTGGCTTCTAAGTTCACACAAGATTTCCTACATACCTCATCTTACTCATTGCACTTCACCAACACTTAATCTTGTTTTATAACCCGAAGCCCTCCCCATCTCAGGCTTTTCCACTCTGTTTGGAATGCTTGTGTACCAAATGTCTGCATTCCCCACTCTCTGACTTCATTCACTTCTCTGTTCAAAATTAACTTCCCAGAGTTCGACCTTTACGATCCAACTTAAAGCATCCTATAATGCCACTATCTTCTTATTGTATTTCATATTTATTCTTATAACTTATTTGACATTGTAATATATACTTATGGATTACATTTATTTATTTAACTAATTTCTTTCTTAATTACTCTTATCTCTTCCACCAGAAATATAAACTCCATGAGTCGGAGATTGCCTGAAAGATTGTGTTTACATGTTTCCTTTTAAATTTCAGTTGCAGTGCTTAAATTCAGTATTGCACCTTAAGTATTGCATAGCACATAGCAAATACTAAATAAAAATGTATAATCTAAATATGTATCATTTACTCAATTTGAAAATTTGAAGTATATGGAAATAAATGGCAGAATAGGTAATATAGGTTTATTACCCATTTTACATATTAAAGGAAATAAATGTGTATTAAGAATTGATTAGTAAAAACTGGCTAGTCTGGACGAAGAGGGTTACACCTGGATTGTCCATAACTATCAGGGTTTACACCTACCCCAAAGGTCACATTATGTGTTGACTGTCTTTGGGTTTATCTAAATGTGGTCCAGTCAAGACAGCTTGTCTACTTTTAATGTTTTACTCTTAGATCATAGTTTCAAGTTGTACTTATCTACCAGTTGAAAAGGATAAACTACATTAAGCTCGAAGATCCTCTCCAGTTACATAATCCTGCTGAAAATGTAAGAGACACGCAGAAATCTCTCAGAAAAAAAAGATGAAAACCTAGCAGTGATTCTCAATTACATAGTATCCCATATGTTTTAGTTTATTAGCTGCCCTACACATAATTCTAATATCAACTAAAGTCACTAGACAGTTAGATTTTCACTTGCCAATGGAACTACCAGTTTTTAAGTTTGTCATTCTTATTGAGTATTCTTGGCAAGTATTAAAATTGTAAGAATGAGATGCTAATCAGGAGATTGGAAAATCACAGCCCTGATACCTAATAGATAATTCACTATTCATCCAGGCAGGTCCTCTTCATGTTGTACTTTAATTGCCTAATCCATAAAATAAGTTTGAAACACAGATTGCTTATTAGGAACTCCCTAAATAGGGTTATATTCACAGGATGGTTTTTCTGGAAGCAGGTACTTAGAGTGAATTTGGCAAACATACGTCAGGAAAGGAGTCAAGGCTGGTCGGGGAGAGAAGATGAACAGCCATGGCAGCCCAATAACTTTTGGTCAAAAGTTCAGGGAGCCCTGGAGCTGCATAGCCCTTCAGAGTTGTCCTGACTTGGAAAGAAATGCGTGGATGTTTATACCGGCCTCAGTCTTTGGATGGGGATGCAACAGGGGTCAGTAACAGCATGTCTTAGAGGACGCAGCCCACAGAAACTTACGCAAACCCTGACGGAGCTTACAGATGAATCCCGGTTGAAAGAGTGAGTCCCTTCTTGTAGGAGGATCTGGGTGAAACACTTTCATTCTTTTCCATTTTTGATCATCTGATAAGTCCTTTTATACCTCTTATATTAACAGCAAAATTAAAATATGTCCTATGTGCTCACTTTCTTAAAGACCACTAAGATGGTAATACTGTATATGTACTACAGTGCATTCTAGTTTCAACCTGTAATGAGAAATGGCAATAAATCTTTGTGATCTAGATTGAAGTATGCATGTATCTGCAAATGCCAAGGCTTTGGGGATAAGGCAGAGAGCCTGAAATATACCAAAGCTCCTCTATAGGCTAATGCAGAGAAGCAGAGAAGACCAATGATCAAATTCATAAATTGTGCTTTGGCTAGACTTCTTCTTAAACTTATCAAGAACATTGGCTTTAGCTATCAGCCTACTTAATTGTCTGTGTCTAAATTTTTAAAACCTCATATGTCACACCACTGTGAAGGGTTCATTCATCAAGACATTTATATGTGTGGTTGTAAAAAAAAAAAAGCAGAGGTTTACTTACATGGAAGAAAATTCTTGAATTTTCTAAATGTTCTTTTTCCAATATCATTTGTCCTGGAACTCTTAATCATAGAGTATAATATACGATGATTTTTTCCTACCTCTCTTCCCTCTCCACTTAAAAAATTTTAAAACCATGTTGGCCTTTTTTCTCTTGTTTTTTGAAATACTCACCAATTGGCTTAGCCCCCCTTCTTTCCGCTGTGTCACCTTTTAATACAGATTTTCATCACCTCTGCAAAAGGGATTTTTTTTCTTCCAGTGAGAAAGATGGATTGGTAAGAGGTCCCACAGCCTATAAACCGTTTCCTTTCAATTCGGGCCCCAGCAGTTTGGCCTGGCTCACATTCAGGTAGTACTACACTATAACTTGTCTGAACCCCTTCTCACGGGCCTCCTGCTAGCGCATTTATGCCTGAGACCTGGGTGAGCCTTGAAACCACTTCTCTAAAGAGAGATGTGAACTGTTTGCTCACCCCCACTCCACACTGTAATGAAGCAGGACCTTGCTTTAAAACTCCTGAGGCGCTGACCTCACCAGGTGAGGCTTGCCCAGGAAACGGCCCCATGAGGCTATTCCCAACTGCCAAGTTTATGTGCAAGATACCGATAACGGAGTTTACTCTCAAGGGTTTTCCTTCTCTTGACATTGTCAGCAGCTTTCCTGTTCAACCTTACTGTCCCACATAGGAAGTTTTAGGAGAACATTTCTAAAACTCCTATAGCTAAACCTTTTAAAGCTTCCCTTTAACACTCAGAATAGTCAAGGTCTTTGGTATAAAATAAAAAAGAAAAGAGAAATCTTTTCATCATTAATGTCATTGCCAAGAACAGGAGTTGATATTACTTGAGCTTTGATCTTGGTTTTCTGCCTCCCACACCCACCCACTGCTCCATTCAATTGTGTATCCCTCTTTTACATAATACAAGCCTCGCGTTTCCTCAACCACTGCTTAATTACAGACTCTTTAGTGATCCCAGAAGTCCAGAAATGCAGGCGGAGGTATTTTGGCATTGTTTTATTCTGACCTCTACCAAGCACTGTGTGTTCCAGAAAACTGCCTTTTTAAGGCCCCCAAATATCAGACTACAGAGAGAGATAGTAGGTCATTCAGTA